>CAJVSB020000163.1:0-78371 GCA_911865555.2 Thlaspi arvense
CGGCTGGACTGCCATTCGGTTCAAGGCGAACAATCCCGTACTTCACTCTCGCTGTCACCAATTGTCACAAGAATTAGTTGAGATCTCTGTTAGATTTGTTGACCGAGTTATGTTCTTGTATGTTGTTGTTGCAGGAGTGTGGTTTATGCACTGCCACTTAGAGCGCCACATGTTCTGGGGAATGTCGATGGCATTCATCGTGAAAGACGGCAGCAGGCCAGAGGAGAAGGTGCTGCCCCCACCAAAGGACATGCCGACATGTTGAAGATCATGGAGGAGGAAACGTCAAATATCTGATAATTTGCAACAGATTGGGGGTGGTTTCTTATTTCCTATATATATTTTTATTTTATTATGTTATTGTGTGGTTTTGATGTCATCTTCAAAATTACTGAATAGGAAACTTGAATAATACAATAAAGCCTGAATATGGAGAACATTTACGAGTAAAGTTATAATTGATGCGCAATTAAGTGAACAAAAGTTCAAAATTACTGACAGAAGTCACCACATCTTCTTACCTAATAGTCCACAAGTGTTAGACTAGTAAAATAAACGGATCTCTCATATTATTTCTATTATTATTTTGTGAGTACTTACATTCCGTTTCTGTAAACAAGAAAAAAGTAACTTTTAGTGATATAGCGCCAGCAAACATCAGCCCCAGCTAAAATGTTGTGATATTCCTCTCTCATTGTTTGAAATGCAGCACAGGGAGGAAAAAGAAAAGGAAAAGAGAAATAAAACAGTGTCTACTGGTTCCATCAAAACATTAATATTGCATAGACTTAACATTCTACATATAAATTCCAAGCACCATTTACCTTCTTGAGATTTGAATCAATTCCCAAGCTCTACAGGCTCGAATTTCCTCTCAATTGATTGCGTAACCGCATGCACAACCAGCTGTGTTTTCCAGCTAATTGTTGGCCGCTTCTTTTCCAAGCTCTGAACCACTTCCTTTTATCCCCACAACCAAACGGCAAACTCTCTTACCATGAGACCCTCCTGAGGGAGATCCATCTTCATTTGTGATCGCCTAGTGCCGGTCCGTATCCCCGGGGAAGGTTCCATGAACCGTGATGCAAAAACCACTTGGAACGAGGCCGAGTCCTCTTGAAATGATATGACAAAGTCATGAACCCTCAAGTTTCCCTGTGCTCCGAGGGCAGCAATGTCCAGGTTGAGGTTGGTGAGGAAAGAGCACTAGAAGGTGGTATTATGCGATTACACCATTACACGAGTTAATCAAAGTCACATAATTAAGTAAACCAACATAAGAAAAATAAAGTGCGAAACTTATCTAATACAATTCTTATAATATTTCATGTATTAGCCTTAATATTTTTATATGACAAAAAATTAGACATAACAAACATAATTACCTATAGAAATGGCCAGCCCTGCCCTACCTCATCGTCCCAACTCGGGGAAGCGCCACATGAGAGGATCACCCCCAGCCTCGTTGAACTCGGGCTTCTGAAGAGCCGTGACCCTCTTGGGCAGCTCATAATCTGTAAACCAGAGTATTGCCCAGATGGAGTACCAGCCGGCATTACCAAGGGCACCGAGAGCGTCGAGATCGGGTTTGAGTTGGATTTAGTTCATGAGAAACTCGGGACTGGCCTCATAAGTGAAGATACCGTCTGTGATGTTCACTAGCAAGTGGTCAAATACCCCGAAATTAAATTCAATATGAAGCTTAAAAACAGAGTAAACAAGCCATATATATGCAATCACGGAGGGTAGAAGAAAGTATTTCAGGTCTTAATTTTATTTGTGATGAACTTTTTGATCCATCAACAAATTTAAATATCCTTATAATTTATTCTATGTTAAGTAAATAGAAATTTCAGTTATTTAATATCCCAAATATTAGGAATTAGGCACAAAAATGAAATAAATTACAGAATACGACTTGCGTCTGCCCTTAGTCTACCAGAGAAGAAGAATAATCTGGAAATAAGGATACCGCTTTGAGGCGGGCCAAAACGCCGATGGGAGATGAAGTCTCGCATCTGAGCCGTCCTCGGTTGATGCATCCACATGGTAGCGTCCATGTACTGCAACCCCATTTGATTCACATGCCTTAATAATCGCCTCGAGCTCCGCGGAGTTAAGCGCCACCGGCTTCTCTAGCAGAACATGTTTCTTTTCTCCACCGTCAACACATCCCACGTCAAGTGCAGACTCGTCAGAAGAGGAACATAAACGGCGTCAACATTGGTGTCGTCGAGCACGGCGTCGTAGCTGCCGTAGACCTCAACCGTCGGCAGAAATCCGTTATCTGACGCGCACTCCGAGGCCTTCTCGATGGAACGGCTGCCGATGGCCCAGAGGCAATTGTTTGGGGCAAGATGATGGCCGAGATACCTTGCATGCTATCCTAACGCAACCCAAAATTCCGAAGCGGACCGGCGATTCCGACATTTTTTCTACGGCGAGGTGTTGTATTGCCGAAAGTGGAACCTGAACGGGGGTAATGGTTGGAGCGGCAGATTTCAATTTCTGGTGGTGAACTGAAGTTATATTAAATAGAGTAACGTTCTTAATGGGTCATTCTTTGTCGGTTATAATAATTATTATTTATTTATTTTATGAATAAAATAGAATTTAAATTCACTTTTTAATTTATTTTATCTAATTTTATTTTTCTAAAATTTTAATTTTCTTATATTTATTTTTCTTTAATTTATTTTTTAAGTTTATTTTCAAACAAAATTTTAGAAATAATTTCAAATAAAAAAGCGCTAGTGTAATTATAAGCTAATTAAATAAATATATGATTCTTGACTTATGGCTTACCAATTTACTTGATAGTTTTTAAGCGTAATTATTTTGTTTTATTGTCTTAATTAAAACGTCTTAATCTGAGCAATAACATTCGTTGACGCCATTTATAGACTTTAAGTTTTAAAACGTAATTAAATAAATGAAAATTCTAATTCAAGAGATTAGTCCAGAAGAACTTAGTCGTCTTTTGAGGTGACATCAATTCATTAATTAATATCTTAAAATAAAAATTATAGAATTAGTCTCCTAACCCGACAAAATCAATCTATTCACAAAATTTGACCTAAAACGCATATAGGAAAGGATTAACCTTTTGATTAAATTCAGTCGTGTTGCCTCTTACTTTGTGGCTCTGCCTTGATTTTAGTATGATTGTGGGCGGTGAAAAGAGATTAACTTTTTCATCCAAAAAAATTTCACTAATATTGCAAAATTGTGAACAAGTAAACCAAGTATTTTTAACAAACTAAATCATACTACATAGATTTGATTAAATTATATTTTGATTTGATTTAGTTCTGTATATATATAAATATACATATAGGATATGGTATACCATGTATAAAGCAAATAACATATTATAATTTTTGTCCATGTGCCTAAAAAAATCTATGTAAAAATTTTCAAACACATCTCATTTCCATTTTACAATATATATAATAGGTTCAATTCGATAAAATTTTCTAGCAGTTGTCCAGTAGAAGTAAAATTGTCATCTCTAACTCTATTCAAATTGATTTACAAATATTTCTTCTAATATTTTTTCATAATTAAAAATATTTTTTTCCTTCACTTTGTATTGATTTAATATGTAAATAATTAAAATTTCTACAAAATTTCAGAAAACATGTTTATTTGTTTGATTATTTTTGTGACATCAAAAACTAGGAATGACTATGTATGCATATATTTATTTTCTTGCATAGTGGTTGCATCAATAATAGGTGATAAGTACTTTAAAATCCAAAGAAGAATATTAGGAATTCTAGCATTCTGGTTCCTGTTTACAAATCTAAAGATCGGAGATAACATTGTAGTAAATTTTGAAAGATTTTAAGGAATGTTTAGGAAAATAAATGAAACAAAAATTTGAAAGGAGTAAGAAAAAATAATAAAAACTAAAAAAAATGAATCAAAAATTGAAAGCAAAGAGGAAAATTTAGAAAAACACCCTCAAATTGAAATTAGAAATAGATAATTATATTATTTGAAGGGAATTTAAATTATGAATTTCTCTTAAACTAGAATTCTAAATGAGAAGGATAAGGTGGGAATTTTATAGATTATCTAGAAATTATATAGAAAATTTTAGGGTTAAGGACTAGAAAGTGATTAGTTAAAAGCTAGGGAGCCAATTTGTAAATTGAAACAAAAAAATAATAATAATAATACACAAGGTCGGCAATACAACCGGCCTAATTAGGGGGAGGTATGAACACCCCCCCCCCCCCAAAAAAAAAACACAGACACAAAACACTTGTTTAGTGGTGGAAGCTTGGAGAAGAAAATAAAAATAAAAAGAAGAGAAGAAAGAAGAAAGAAAATAAAAAAAAGAAAGTTATGGAAAGAAATTCATGAATATTTATATTTTATGCAATTTCATCCATTTCTTTTGTGAGAACATGTGAAATATTAGTTTGTTCTTCCATTAAATCATCCTAGAATTTATTTTAAGCCAAAGAACATGCTGAAATTTTTTATGATTGGCTGAAAACCTCGAGGAGTGATTTTGAAATAAAATATAATTACTATAAGAAAATGGCAAATTTCCGATAGAAAATTACCGACAGACATAAAACAGTCAAATTTCCAATTGAATTTCCCATAGAAATATCCGTCAAAAATTTTTTGACCAAATTTTTGACAAAATATCTGTCAAAAAAATTTTTGATGGAATATTTCGTCAAAAATATTTTTGATGGAAAATTTCCTTTGAAAATGTAAAAAAATTTGTTGGAAAGTTATAAAAAAATCAAAAAAATAAATAAATTTTTTCTTGCAAAACAGAAAAGCCCATCATAAATTCTGTCAAAAATGCAAAAAATCTATTGAAAAAAATATAAAAAATAATCAAAAAATAAATAAATATTTTTTTACGGACATTTTTCGTTGAAAACTCTGCATTTTGACAATTTTGTAGATTTGTTAGGATTTGTATCTCTTTTTTGATGGAATTTTCGATAGAAATTTTCATCGACAATTTTGCACTATGATAATTTTGCAGATTTGTTGGGATTTGTATCTCTTTTTCAACGAAATTTTTGATAGAAATTTTCGTCAAAAATTCCCCCTTTGACAATTTTGCAAATTTGTTGGGATTTTATCTATTTTTTGATGAAATTTCTGACAAAATTTCCATCGGAAACTTCGTTACAAATTCTAAACTTTGACAATTTTGCAGATTTGTTAAGATTTGTATCTATTTTTTGTGGAATTTTTGTCAAAAATTCCGTCCGAAATTGCAACCTTTTTGGATTTGTATTCTTTTCTGATGGAAACTTCTGTCATAAATTCAAAAAGTCTATCATAAATTCAACTTTACAAACTTTTTGGGATTAACAACTTTTTTTTTTTTTTTTTTTTTTTTTTTTTTTCTGATGGCTTTTCACTGGAAAGCCATTGGAAAACTTTCTTTAAAAGCCAATGGCTCATCTTTCCTCTGTCTCCCTATCTCTCTCCCTATCTCTCTCTTTATGGTCTTCTTTCTCAACAAATGCTCGTCCAATGCCATGGCTGCTTAGTGGTGATGAAGGCCAACCACTCCCACACTAGACGATAAGGATGAAAATGACCACAATTTGAAGAAGTTAATGTTTACTTTTTTTATTAATCTAAATGAAAAAAATCAGATTTACTGAAACAGTGTTTGATTTCTTCTATATTCTTTCTTCCTTTCTTTCTTTCCTCTTTTGCTTTTTTACAGTCGTTCATTTCTTCCTCATTCATCAACCATCTTCTATTTTGGCCTTGTCTGTTCATCCTATCCCTCTATCTGTGTACAAGAAAGCCTAGAATGTGTAAAACTATTGAATCTCTAAAAGGACCTAATATGATAATAATAATAATAATAATTATAATAATTTATTATTAAATATAAAATAAATAATTAAAAAATAAAAAATAAAATTGACAATAACTATAAAATAACGTAAAATTATAAAAAGTAGAAAAATATCGCAGGAAATGTAGCTAGAAAAGTCACCAAAAAAGTTGTTGGATATTACCGGAAAAGTTATCGGATATGCCGCCAGAAGTTTGTCGAAAAATTTTTGACTGAAAATTCTCTTTGTCAGAAATTTTAATCGTAAATTTTTTGACAAAGTGCATTTTTTGTCAAAAATCATTTTTGACAAGCTTTTTTCTATAGTACTTTTCTATCAAAAATTCTGTCAAAAGCATACTTTTTCAATGAAAATTATTGTTTTTCCAATGGAAACCATTCATCGAAAATGGCCTAGTTTCTTGTAGTGAATGAAATTATTGAAACTAGCTTAAGGCCTTCCTTCTCCTTGAACATTTGTATGTTTTATGAGTCTTTGTGGAGTTTTTAGAAAACTAAAGAGCTGGAACAAGGGGGGATTCGGCTGCCATAAAGGAGGGAAAAGTTGAGCTAAGTTGGGAGGTAAAAATAAGCACAATTGAGACAAACAAAAAGGATAAAGAAGAGAAAGAGAAAATTTTCAGCATGCTATAGCCATGGCGAAACCCCATGGCTAGCTTAATTTAACCATACAATAGGTTTAGATGAGGGTTCGATAAACCTAGGGATGTGTAGAGGATTGGAAGTCATGGGAAGACAAGTTGAGATTATAAATGAGGAAAAATTTAAGTAGAGAAATAGCAATGGGAATGCTAAAATTTTGGTTACCTTAGTGAACTATGTCAGTAAAAGATTTTGATAAATTAACCTAGTCACATTAAGAGCCAAATCATGGGAAGAAGAAATGGATTTTTCCCAAAAATCTTAGGGGGCCTAGAATATAGCCATGGTTCATGAGAGAAAAAAAAAAATAGCATAAGAAAACATAATAGAAATCTAGAGACCTAACTTAAAGCACTAATTACTAACACTACAAGAAAAAAAGGATTTAGCATCATTAAAACTTGATGCAAAATGTATGAATATTGTTGCAAAATGAATTTGCAACTAAAGAAAATTTGTTGCAACGTTGTTGCAAAAAGCTTTATTGCAAAATGTAATTGTAACAAAATTAGTGTAACTAATTTTGTTGCAAAATGGAAGCCATTTGCAACAATTAATTTTGTTACTTATTATTTGCAACAAAAAATGTCTTGTTGCAAAATAGAACTCATTTTGCAACAATTGATTTTGTTACTTATTATTTGCAACAAAAAATATCTTGTTGCAAAGTGGAAGTCTTTTGCAACAATTGATTTTGTTACTTATCATTTGCAATAAAAAATGTATTGTTCCAAAATCTAATAATTAAATTTCTAATATTATAAATATATAAAATATTTTGCAACAATTAATTTTTTTGTTAACTTTTTTTACAATAATATTTATTGTTTTTCAGCCTAATCATTTAATTGTAAATATTATAAAATATGAAAATTATTTGCAACAATTCATTTTTTTTGCAACAATATTTATTGTTATGTAACCAATTATTTAAATTCAAGAATTATAAATTTATGAAAGTAATTTGCAACAATTCATTTTTTATTATTTTTAACAATATTTATTGTTACTTAACCTAATTTATTAAATCCAATCATTACAAATTTACAAAAATAAATTGTAGTAATTGCAACAATTCAATAAATAAATCAATATTCAATAAAATAAATATTCATAATAATTTGCTCTACAATCCAATAAATAAATAACTTTACTAACTATTTAAAAACAATGAGACAGGTCCAAAAAATTGATAATCCTTCAAGCTATTACTGGACACCCTAAGAGAAATTATAAAAACTCAATTCATATTCCACCATCAACTCCAAGCCAAGTCATCTTCCACCATCAACTCCAAGCCAATCATGTCTTGCTAATCATTTGACAGCAGAATAAAGTAGTTTCTCACACATTTGTTGAGTCCAAGTGAAGCTACAAAATAATAAAATTAAATATTAATAGTTAATATTCTAAAAGAAATAAATTGTAATAAGACAATTATTTTGCAATATATTCACACATAATGCAAATTACGACATAAAAACAAGACATTACTTAATTTAAACCAAACAAACGAGTTAAGTTCAAATCTTAAATTATAATCAAAATTATATACTATTTTAGTATCATCTCAATGAGGTAAAATATATTTAACATATTATAAATAATAATATAATAAATTTCATTAAATCAACTTACATTTATAGCTTGACCAGTTTGGAGTTTGTTCAAGAAAGCTTGCAATGTGACTTGCATCTTGACTTGCATCTCTACTTGTATCTCAACTTGCATCTTAGCTTGTATTTTTGCATTTTGAACCTCCATATCAACCCTAATACGTGCTAACTCTTCTTCTTGCTGCACATGTTGCAGATTAAGTTGTTATTTCAATTCTTTGACCTCTTTGACTACCTGATCACACTCTTGAGTAACTTGTTCCGATTGAGCTTCTATACTAATCTTACGTTTTGCAGGTATAGGATCATAGCTGTGGCAAGTCTTCTTATTCATCACTTGCGTAAAAGCTTCATCAACAGTTAAGGTTGAAGGATTTTCTCCATTTCTAGATTCTTCCACTAGTATTGTGACACAATCCTACAATATTGAAAATTTCACAGACAATAGTGCACTAATTCTTTAGCAATTATTATATATAACTCATTGTTAAATGTAAGAATTAAGTCATATGGTTTAATAATATAATAGATAAAAAGCAAATTACACACATCAACTTATTGTGCTTTTTCATTGACCCAAGTGCCATCACTCTTTATATGTGTTATTTGCCACATCTCATACATACTAGGTTTTTCTCCAGTAATAGGATTTCTCTACACAAAAAATTTAATTATATGAGATATACAAAAATAATTAACATAATATATTAATATATAATATCTTGCTTTGTCATAACGAAGAGCCTTAAATGTTTTGTGACCAGCAATGTGAGGGATCGTATTCTTCTTCCTATTCTCCTTGTTTCTTGAACTAATTACCTATATTAAGTTAATCAAATAACAAAAATTTTTTAACCAACAATATATTTGTAATTCTTATTTATATTTTAAGTTTGTACCATCATACTTGAAAGTCAGGTGTTCCAAAATAGCTCACTAGATGCTTCTATTGATCAATGGAGACATTTGTTGGACAATGTGCCAAGCGCTTCTCATCAGTATCATACTTTCTGTAGTGATCATATAAGCGTGCACGCCAAACTCAATAGGCATTATTAGCTAATGATTTTATAACTTTGCGTACAATGCCAGTATTAGGTACATCAAATTTTTCCTATTAATTCATATAAAAGTAATTAATGAATTTCAACAACAACATTACAAGCATAAATGCTCTAATTATATTTCAAATTAAGGTACTCTTAATATGTAAATCATTACCAAAGTGAGATCACATATCTTCTCTTTAATGTCATTATCAACTTCTCTCCATTTTTTTATTGTCAGTGGAGCATTCAGTCTACTAATTACTCCAATCTCAGAAGCAAACTTTTCAGCATTTATACCAATTGCAGCTAACTCTTCCATTTGAATTGTTACTGGTAACTTTGTTGTCCTACTTTTTTCTATTGCCTTAGTAGTAGCAATACCTCGTGAGGCACTTCTTGTATTTTTTTTCATTGCCTATACAGTTCAAGAAAAATCGATGAACTAATCATAACCACAATATTTCTTATAAAGGAACATAGTTTTTTACAGATAAAAAATAATTACATAAATTCAAAACTTTGTTCAAAATTATTTGATGTTGGTGATACTTGCTGAGATGAGGCCATACTATTATTTTCTTGTACCACTGCAATTTCTGAGATGCCATCATGACAAGTTTAATATTTCCTACAACTGCAACAACTAATAGACAAGTAATAAATAAATTAAACTATTAATAAAATACAATTAATGGACAAAATGTAAACAACCCATATTATCAAACAAATATTAGATAAAAAAGTGTTTTACAAATTATAAACAAAATATACTGCCAAAAAAATACAAATAAGTTAATCAAATATCATTGCTTGTAACATCTGTCTCATAATTAATATTAGCCTCTAATTCATCCTCGTCCTCATTGTCATTGAGGGAATTTGTGTCAATGATACTAGTTGCTTGAACACATAGTCCCTCGATATCTTCTCTGTGCAAAACAGTAATGTCATTAGTAGTGGAGATGCCACTATGAGAAAGATCACCAATACATCCAAACTCATTTTCTTGGTATGGCTCTTCTAGATCTTCAAGGTTTTCAATATCTTTACTCTTCTCTACTTCAGGAATATCATAGACATTTTGAGGTTGCACGTTCACTACGGTTTGCCAATTTGAATTTTTCACATCATTCACATAATATACTTGCACAGCTTGACCTGCCAAAACAAATGTCTCATTTGTATATTGAGTACGTGTAGTGTCTAGAGTAATAAACCCATACTTATCCTTTTTATATCCCCTTGCTAGATGTCTACCTTGTGGCAGAAACTTAAACCAATCACATTTAAACAAAACAACTATATTTTTTCCCATGTAATGCAATTCAACAATGTCAACTATCTTGTCATAATAATTCACACAGCCTGTGTGCTCGTCACCTTTCACGATCACTCCACTATTTTGAGTTTTCAAATGAACTTCACGTTTTTGATTATGAAACCTAAACCCTCTTATGATGTAGCCTTTATAATAATTTGCCCGACGATCAGGACCTTTAGCCAATGATAATAATTGACTATTCACACGACTGTTTCCTTCCTTTGTGTAATTGTGTAACCTACAAAAGAGAAAAAAAGGTGAATTGAATAATTAAATTACTCTTTTTAAATTTGTTGCTCTACTAAAATGTTATCTAATACAAATATATATTGAATTTTAAAAGCAAAGAAACTTACATGTTTTTCAAACCAATTGATGAATTCCACCTCATGCCTTCTTTCCACGTTCCAAGGACTTTATTTAGAGAGTTCTATCAAGTGCTCTTCAACCCAGTCATGAACTTCTTCACAATTCTTTAACACATAGAAACAAGCTTGTTCATACTCTTGAAAGCTAAGAGTCTCGGATTCTCCTGCTGAAATGAATTTCCCACTCATATTAAAAATTGATATCTTTTCATATGGTTCCCCATCCACTCCATCAAAAGCCTTTCACGTTGATCAAATAAATTAGGATCCTTCAAGTATCTTGAACATAAATGCATAACTTCTTCTGTCAAATAGGCTTCAGCAATAGAGCCCTCTGGACATGCTTTATTTCGTATAGAAGCTTTAAATTTGAGTAACTCTATAAATATAGTAGGTGTGATATTAATTAATATATCTAAAAAGTAAAAGAAATAATAATAATGTATCATATTTAAAAATAGAATTACAAAAAACCTTTCAAATAAAAATAACAACTCACCTTTCAATTGAATACATCCAACGAAATTGGACTGGTCCAACAATTTTAGCTTCATTAGCAAGATGAACAATTAAATGCATCATAACATCAAAAATTGCAGGTGGAAACATCATCTCCATCTTGCATAAAGTGATAGCAATTTGATATTCAAGCTGCTGTAAGACATCAATCTTTAGAGATTTAGCACAAAGCTGGCCAAAAAAGAGACTTAGTTCAATCAACACATCACAAACTTCTGTAGGAAGAAGACCACGAATTCCAAGTGGTAACAGGCATTCCAAAAGGACATGACAGTCATGGCTTTTTAATCCATGTATTTTTCCCTCTACAACTTGAACACATTTAGAAATATTAGGCATAGGAATCTGGCATTTTCACATCCTTAAAAAATTGGCACAAAGTTCTCTTTTCATTTAATGACATGGTGTACTTTGCTACAGGCAGTATAAACTTGTCTCCTTTCTTATAAGGGTGTAAATCATTTTTAATACCCATATCTTTAAGATCAAGTCGAGCATTCAAGTTGTCTTTAGTTTTCCCTTCAAGATGTAGTAGCGTACTCAAAAGTGAGTCACAAACATTTTTTTCCACATGCATTACATCCAAATTATGCCGCACTAACAGAGTTTTCCAATAAGGAAGCTCAAAAAATATACTCTTCTTTCTCCAATTATGCATCATGCTTTCATTTTTTTTTCTCTTCTTCGTGGTAATCTTTCCAAATGTTACTTGTTGAAAAGTCTCATATTGTTTCAAGACATCATATCCAGAAAGGGATTTAGGTGCACACCGAACCTCCTTAGTGTTATCAAACAAATTTTAGTTTTTTCGCCATTTATGATCTTGTGACAAAAATCGACGATGACCCATATAACAGTATTTATGACCATGCTTGAGCCTATATGAAACTGTGTCCTTATTACAAACAGGACATGCCAATTCTCCTTTGGTGCTCCAACCAGACAACATGGCATAGGCAGGAAAATCATTTATAGTCCATAGAATTCATGCACAAAGCTAAAAATTCTTTTTCTTAGATGCATCAAATGTTTGAACACCAAACTCCCATAATTCTTTCAACTCCTAAATTAACGGCTGCAAGTACACATCAATATTGTTTTTTGGTGACTTTGGCCTTGGAATAATCAACGACAGTATCCAATAAGGATGCTTTAAGCACAACCATGGCTGTAAGTTATAAGGGATAAGAACCACTGGCCAAGTACTATGTGAGATGCTCATAGTTCCAAATGGATTGAAACCGTCACTTGCAAGTCCAAGTCTAACATTCCTTGAGTCATCTAAAATGATGGATGTTGTTGATCAAATGTTTTCCATGCCAATGAATCAGCTGGGTGCCTTAAAACTCCATTATCAACTCTCTTTTCTTTATGCCATCTCATATCTAATACTGTTTGTTTTGACATAAATAGTCTCTGTAGTCGCGGTTTTAATGGAAAGTACCGCAAAGTTTTGATTGAAATTTTCTTCTTTTTAAAACCTCCACCATTGCCACCCTTTTGACCTTCAATCCACCTAGATTCCTGACATGTTGGACATTTATCCAATCCTGCATATTCGTTATAGAAAAGGATACAATTGTTCCTACAAGCATCTATCTTCTTGTAGTTTAGCCCTAAATCTTGAATTTTTTTTTTGGCATCATACATTGAAGTTGGGCATGTATTTTCTAGTGGAAGCACACTTCTAAACAAACATAACAAAGCATCTCTAGGTTTGTTGCTCCATCCATACTTGCATTTCAATTGAAAGAATTTCACAGTGAACGACAACTTCGAGAATCCCAAGCAACCTAGGTATAGCTTTTGTTCAACATCCTTTAATAGTCGAAAGAATTTTTGAGCTTCTTCATTAGGTTTTTCAGGTTCTTGATTGTCCAAATTCATACAAGCACTTTCAATTGTCTCTCCAAGATTCTCACCTCCAAACATATGATACAACATTTCATAAGTGGCAGCATCATCACCTTCATTATTATGAACAACATTATCAACTAAATTAGTTTCATCAACTAATGGTGAATTTAAGTTTTCTCCATGATATGTCCATCTTCTATAAGTAGTTGTCATCCCAAACCTCCATAAATCCAATTTAACTTCATTTCGAGTTTTGAAGAAGCCATTATTGCACTTTCGACAAGGACAATTTATTTGATCCTTTACACCAGGACGAGAAAATGCAATGTCTAAAAATGCTTCCATACCCTTTTCATATTCAACAGTACGTCTATCAAGGTGAATCCAATTTTTATCATATTCAATCAACCTATTTTCCATCAATCTAAGTTTCGCAAAATTATATATACAAGATGTATTAATTTATACACAACAAAATAAATTATATTTGCACGGTATAATTGCAAAACTAAAATTTAATAAATTTCAAGTAGGAGTAAATAATATAACACAGTTTCCAGAATGTGAGATGAGGTAGAAAAAATAAACTAAAAAACAGTTTCAATAGAGTACAAAAAATAGGTTCAATATTACTGCAAACAGCTAAGTATTTAGCTATATCACTTCAATAAAGTACATAAAACAGCTTTAATATTACTGGAAGTAGCTTCTAACTTGATGCAACAAACAAAGGATAAGCACATCTAAAGAAAATAGAACGTGTAGAGAAATAGAAGTGAATAAGAGAGAAGTCACAGCAATAGAACATGCTAAGAAAAAATAATTATGTAGTTAGACACATAGAGAATTTTGAAAAAATTCAATAGAAAAAATACATACTTTGTCCTGTCTTTGAATAGTTTTCATTTATGCCTAATGCAATGGTTTGGCCCAGCAAGACCATTAATAAATTATAATTCTTTGGCTGTCATCTTATAAAGACCAAATTTACTTGGATAGAGATATGATGGATTGTAATTTAGCTTAAACCTTGACACACTCATATAGCTGATCCTGTGCAATTGATGCCTAATTAGGAACTTGACCAACATGCCAAAAGATCCCAGTTTAGTGGAGAACATGTGAAATCAGTTTCTGTATACCTACTGTATAGGCCAACCTATGTTCCTAGACATAACTAGGACTATATTTACTAAACAATGAATGGAGCATGTTAATGCATCTGCAGAGAATCAGGCATTGGATGATCTGGACAGCTTGTAGTCCGTACTTGAAATATAGTGAAACTGTTCTGTGAATAAACTTTTGACAGACAAAGATTTCAATACTAACCCAAGAATATAACTTGATATATAAAATGATCTTTAGATATTCATTCTACATTCCATGTCTGCTGTTCATGCATTCTCTCCTTATAACTGCTGTTCATGCATCCATAAGCTCATATTTTAAATTTTTAATTTTTTTTCAAAAATTTTCATATTATTTGATTAATACGACACCAAATATGCTGTAGAACATGCAGAAAAAAATGACCATTAGAGCTAAGGCCCTATAAAAATTTATAAAATATCCTGTAAGCCAAGGCCCTATCTAAAATTTATAAAAATTTAGTAATGGAGGGTGTGTTCGGGTTTGCAGCTTCTTCATCTGTAAGCCTCATATCTTAACTACTTTTGCATGGTCCATTAGACATGCTTTAGTAATGGAGAGTGTGCAATGGGCCATTTTAGTTTTTGACATTTTTCTAAATGCAACTTTTTTAGCGGTGGGCCATATGAGTTAACCTTACAAGCCCGTATTTGGAACCAAAGGTGGTATAAAAGCAAAGTTTCTAATATATATGTAACTAAAAAAATAATTTCTATATGCAGTATGCATTTTCTTCTAATTAAGATAAAACTTTTACATTGAACTCCTTAACTTTCTTGAAAAAATTTGAGAAAAAAAATGAACAATGATAAAAGAATAAAAGTACAATTGAATAGTATATTTGAATTTATTTATATAAAAAGGGGGCAAGTTGTGGTTTTTTTTTTTTTTTTACTTTTTTAGTGTCTAATTTAGGACCTAAAATGCCAATTTGGACATTATTTGTCCAAATTGGGAAAAAAGAATGAATCTTGTGCATGCAAACTTCCTTTCATTCAGAAGGTCCAATGATCAGCTAACAATGCTGTAAACTCCTCCATCTGATCAATGAGTCTATCCTCTATAGTCTCTATCTCTTTATAAGTAATTAGCCCACGAAGTCCAGAATTATCACTTTACAATACTTACCATTATGTATCATTTTTTAATTCCAGTTTCAAGTTCTGCCCAAAATGCAGATAGGTCTTATATATTACAGTTCATGATATTGAGTTATAGTTACATTGTTCATAACAAATTACCAGGAGAAATCTAGCTCACGACGTGAAAGACATGCAAGTTGGACAAGAAAGGCAATTAATGCCTTGGGGCAACTCCCAGCCGTGAGGAACTGAGTGAACCATTTAGGGAGGCTTTGAAAAGTCAACAAGAATTTTGATTGGCTGGATTTCAAGAGCTCACTTCCTATTGGTGGAGGTTTGAATGTTAACGGATATATGGCAAATGGGGAAAGGTTCAATGACTCTTTTGAACCTTCAAGCATTAATTGCATGCCTTTTCCTAATTCAAATCTCATTGGTCGAGCCCTTCTCTCTCCATGTATTTTAATTGGTTTTCATTTGTAATGAACGGCCCATAAGGCTCCTAGAATTACATTAATTGTGCAAGCCATTGGATTTGTTTCGGGTGGGAATTGTATAGAGGGAAGCCACCCTTCTCTGGTGATAAGTTTGTATTCTGTACTCTGTATTTTCAGATTACAGGTTACGGATTAGTGAAAATCCGGGAACCCCGGTTTCCTCCATTCTGCTTTCTCTCTGTTTTCTGTTTTCAGATTTGCATTCTGGTTTTGCATTCTGTTTATGCTTCCATTGCCAAATAGAGAGACCCAGAGAGAGTGAGGGAACCGTGAGGGTTTGAGAAGGCTAAATACAGAGACGGTAGGACATCCAACGGGTATATGCTATGGATTCATGGGATGCTTAAATGTCCTTTAAAGCACGTCCATAATTGAGCTGTATTAATAAATTACCCATTGGAGAACATTGAGCCACACAGGCCTTGAAGAATCTCTCCTTCAATGCCAAAGTTGGAGAATTTTCTCCCAACTCAAGAATAAGAGAGAGTGTTTGTGTGATCATAACAGAGAGAGAGGGGAACAACATGATCAAACTGTCATGTTTATACATTAGAATACGAAATTAGAAAACGAAATCAGAATACAAAATTAGAACATGATCAGAATACATGCCACAACATGATCTATGGGTTTGCCTCAGAGTTTATAACATCATCAACTAAGGCTTTAAGAGCACCATGATTAGAATACGAAAGGGGCATACATAATCAGAATATAATAGACAATGTAATAGACAATGTTATATACACGATTTTCTTGAAATTGATTTCCTACAACTTCTAGATTACGAAATAGGCAATAAACATGCACCATTGCACACAACTCGAATGTAGGAAATCAGAAGAAGAAGAATAAAAGAACAAGAATTGGGGCTTACCAATTAACGTAGAAAGCAGATTTGTAGAAATTTCAGCAATTTCAAAAGTAGAGCAGATGCAGGACATAAAGATTATAGCTGCAAATTCTTGAATATCGTTGTATTGTACTTGGGTTCAGAGCAATAATTCAAATAATTTGTCTGAGACGAAGGAGGAGCGCAAGAAGTGGCGAGGCTTAGTGAATCTAGGCGGGAGAGTTTTTTTTGTTTTTTTTGTTTTAGTTTACCGCCTCAAAGAGAAGCATATTTTATGTTTATTTGTTTATTTTTAATTTTTTAAGCAAATACCGCCTATACAAGTTTATTTTATCAATCTACCTATTTTTTATTTTTCTTGGTTTATTTGTAATTTTATTTTGGTAAATTTTATCACCTACCCACTTATTTTAATCTTTGTTTGTTTATTTTGTTTTTAATTATTTTATCAAGTTTATTCTTAATAACAAAAAATAAATTAAATTATTTAATCAAATTTAAGTGCTTATGGAATTAAATAAAATAAGTGTTTAATTTTTTTTCATTTAATTTAACCTCCCCTCACCCTGCCTCCCTCTCTCTCTCGTCTTTCCCCTCTCCACCCGTCTCTCTCTCTCCCCCTCCTTTTCTTGTTTAACTTTATTTTTTCATTTAACATCCCCCCACCCCTGTCTCCGTCTCCTCTCTCTCTCTCTCCCCCCCCCCCCCCTTCAAAATTTTAAAACCCACCCCTCCCCCACCTGTTCACAATTTTCCCAAACCCTCCCTCTAGTTCCAAAAAAAATTTTTGAAATTTTTTTTTACGAAATATTATTTTTTATATTTGCATTAAAATATATTTTTATTACAAAAATACATAATTTTGCATCAACGTATATTGTTGTTACAAAGTTAAAGATTTTTGTATCAACATATATTTTCGTTACAAAAACTAATAATTTTAATAATTTTTTGCATCAACATATATTTTCATTACCAATAATTTTTGCATCAACATGTATATTCGTTACAAAAACTAATAATATTTGCATTAATATATAGTTTTTGTTGCATACACTAATTTTTTTGCATCAACTATATTTTTGTTGCAAAACCTTATACTTTTGCATCAAAAAATCTTTTTGTTACTAACAATTTTTGCAACAACATATCATTTTGTTGCAAAATATTAATAATTTTTTGCAACACCACATCATTTTGTTGCAAAAACTCAGAGCTTTTGCATTAACATAAATTTTGTTGCAAAAAGTAATACTTTTTGCAACATAAATATAATTTTGTTGCAAAAATTAATACTTTTTCCAACATAAATATAATTTTGTTGCAAAATGTACAATAATTTGCATCAATAATATAATTTCATTGCAAATTAGACATCTTCTTCTATGTTTTACAACAGAATATAGTTTTGTTACAAATAACATAGAATTTGCAACAAAATTACAAATTGATACAAAATTATTGTTACAAAATCAAAGTTTTCTTGTAGTGTAATGAAAGTAGTAGTGAAAATCTTAGAAGATTTAATTCAATTTAAAGCTAAGGAAAGACTTAGAAAAATAAGTCAAGCAGGAGGAAAATGATAGAATAAGGAAAACCTTAATAAGGGAAGCCAAATGAGCTCAAGTAGTTTATAATTGATCTAAATGACATTAACCAAAGTGAAATGAAAATTTTTGGCACGTTAATGGAATTAATGATTAAATCTTAAGGAAGCTTGGCACCAATATAAATCAAGCTTAAATGAGGAGTTAAAGGAGAGGGGGATAAAAGAATAACATAAAAAGACTAAGGATGACTAAAAGTATAACTATATTAGAATTTAAGGAAATTAATCATCAAATTGATAGCAAAAAAACTTCAGCATGTTAAGAATTTATCATCAAACCTAAAAAGAAGGATTAAAAATTTATTCAACTAAAGGTTAAAGAAAAGACAACAATTTACATTTATCCAACCAAATAGCTTAAACTAAGTCAAATACTAGAAATACACTTGATAGTTAGATAAAATTTACTTACATTGACTTTCAAACTGAAACTTAAAGAATTTTCATTTGCATTTAGAATATTCATCCATGGCATCTCATTCATAACAATGTAATAATATACTCACTCATGTAGGACAAAAAGATAGGATCGACCACGAACTAGATCAGTTACACATTGACCTAGTTGACCATTAGCACACTTTACACACAGGTAAGTGGCACTCTTTATAATTTCAAAGATTTTTTTCTCAAACTATGGTTATAAAATCTATGAAAATTCTTCTAAAAGACTACTCTATATTTATAACCAAATGGGAAACTATGTAGTTAGTTTTGGATTTCATGTATAGATTTCTTTTATGATGTTTATGTGATTTTATTATAAGATGTTAGACAATCATTTGGGAAATGGGACAGATCTACATGATGTAATATGATACATGACCTAGTGGGGTCCTAGACGTCATAGAGCTATGTTAGTTCAGCCTTGGGATGAGGGTGGCTAATGATGCCAACTACATAGTACCGTAATACCCAATATGTTTTGCCTTGTGGGGCCTAGATGATGTTTCTCATGCTTTATGTTTTTATGTATACCGCTATCCAAACATTACTATTGTGCACATTAGACTAGATTTGTACTCATATGATTTGCTATTTCCTAGATTTATCTCCTGTTTATGAGATATTTTGGTGCTTATGCATTGCTACTGACAGGTAAATTTTCTTAATGGTTATATTGTGTTATTGTTATTATGGACTATTCTATGGCTTTTTAGTGGATGGTTATTTTTTGATTATATTTTCTTAGCTTGCTAAACTATGAACCCTCACCATTTTCATTGGAAATAGATTGCATGCCATTCATTGAGTCTGTAGTCTTACTCATTTATTCTCTTTTTCTCACAAATTTGAAGGAAGATAGTTAGACTTATTGCATCACTCACTTCCAGCATATAGCAGAGGTCGAGCCATCTATAAGAACTCATATTGTATCTATTATTTAAGCTGGAATTGACCACATTATGGTAATCTTTGTGTTTAGACTATTTAGTTAATAGTAAATTAGTTTAGCAGACTTTAATGCTATAAATATTTAACTAGTGGACATTGCCAGCAACCTTATTTTAATATCCTCTGCTGTATTAGGTTATATATTTGATTTTATGCCCTAGAGGTTTAAGATGATAGTTTTATGTGTGCTGCGCATTAACATACAATTATTATGCTACTACAGGTACAAGTCACTAGATTGGGATTACAATGACCGCATGCTGCTGAATTTGTGTCTTAGGAGTGTATTGGTCGTTGCTCCACTGTCATACCCTATTCAGCAATAGGGGGAGGGTGTGATAGTTAGAGCATGTATACTACATGAATATAAATAAATATATGACATGTAATTGTTTTGAACATTGTAGGAATGGCAAGAGGTAAATAGAGAGGCAAACATAGACATGGCTAACCTCCTAGGGATGCATCTTTACCTAGTATGTCCTTGTTAGCTCTGGGGGAGGTAGGCCCCTCGCATGCTGTAGGAAGTCCTTTTAGAGCCCCCTAGTTGAGGGTGTAGAGCCATAGGGACTGGTGACACCTATAACACTTGAGGCACCTATACCATCTGCAGCACTAGTGACACCAACGATGCCCGTATCACAACCAGTGGTGCCTGCACCACCACTAGTACTGGCACCCCCAACCACCTTGGTAGCAATAGAGATTGAGACTATAATAACATGAGCAGTGACAGTAGCACTCACTTTTAGTTCAACTATCTAGAGGCAGCGACTAGAGGAAGAGGTACAGAGTGAGCTTGGAGATTGTGAGCCACAAAGTTTAGTGGTACTACCGACCACTATAGGCAAAGGTGTGGATTAAGAAGGTAGAACGGGTGTTTACTCTAATGAGCTGCACCAACGAGCAAAAGTTGCAAAATGTGGTTTTTTGTTGGAGGCGAGACCTTGCAGTGGTGGAACGCTTATGTCGTTAAACAACCAGCCAGTCAAGTGACTAATTGGGCAAATTTCTGGGCAGAGTTTGACAAGTAATATTTTTCTTCAATATACTAGGATTAGAAGAGTACAGAGTTTATGGGGCTGAAATAGGGTAGTATAACCATTGTAGAGTTTGAGTCCCGGTTCATTGAGTTGTCCTGTTTTGCCTAGACTTTAGTAGCAAATGAGCAAGCTATTTGAGCTAGGATTGACATTAGAAATACAAGCTAAGACCAAGATGTAAAGGCATACATTCTTTACGTTCCTAGTAAAGGATGCCATCAGAGTTAAGGAGATTGAGGCCAATTTTGCTAGCCATAGATAGGAGTGGAGCAAGAGGAGTACCCTAGCTTGCCCATTTGAGCAAAAAGAGGGGCCACTGCTGAAAAGGCTCGGTTTGTCCATACCCTAAGAGAAAATGGGTAAGACACTACAAAGAGCAGGTGCAAGTTCCACTTCCACCACTAGCCCTAAAACAAGGGAACCAGGGTCATTAGTTACTTTGACAGCTAGATGGTTGAAGTAGTTTCAAGAGGTGGAGAGTACAGCCAGCCAAAGCATGACATCCATTACTACGACATGTATAGCTTGAGCTCACCTAGTGTTCTAGATGCGGGGGATTTCATTAAGGGAAGTGTATGAATGGCATTGGAGTATGCTACCACTACGGTCAGACAGGACATATTAGGCAAGACTGTCCCCAGATAGCTCTAGATACTGTGCCCTCTTCACAGCAGAGTCGACCCTAGGGGACACAAACTAGAGAGATGATAGCACGACCTAGTCAACCTGTAGCTTGTGACATTCTAAACTAAGTTTGGAATGCACAATTGTGATACTTAAATATGCATCACACACTTCATGCATGGCATGCATTTTACTTATGACATGCATATTTTTAGAAAATTAAAATCTTAAAAAAATTAATTTATTCTTGTTTGTCCACAACCTTAGAAAAGCTTAGAGAAACTTTAGAAAATATTAGAATGTGAGATTTATTAAATAATGAAAGAAAATTCGAAAGAAAACTAAAGTTAGGAGCCAAAAACCCTAATTTATGCAAGTTAATATAAAAATAAAAATATAAAAAAATTATTAGTGACTAAACCTAATCAAGGCCTTGAGTTTAGGGAGATTAGAGGGGAGTTAGAAAATATTTTCTAGGGTTGAAAGTGAAATTTCACTTAAAAAGGAGATAGATGTAATTAAGGCAAAGGATGAGAGGCATTTTAGTCTTTCTCAAGGGAGATTGTGCCAACTCACTTGGGGGGGGGGTATATATGCCCTTTTGTTCAGATTGTTCTTCACAATTTCGCGCAAGCTAGATAGAAAAGAAAAAAAAAGGAAGAAAAAAGGAAACAAAAAGAGAAGGAAAGCAAAGAAAGGTAAGGAAAATTCTAGATTCTTCTAGAAACTTCCAAATTTTTTGTTAGAAAACTTGTAATTTTTGATTCTCTCTACTTTACTATCATCTACTTGAAAAAAGAAAAGATTTGGAGGAGAGTTTATTGCTGGGAATGGGGATATGCTGTCCAAATTTTTAGAGAGAGAGTAAACATTTGTAGTTTTTGCATAAATGTTGTGAAAAACAGG
Source organism: Thlaspi arvense (assembly GCA_911865555.2). Lineage (NCBI taxonomy): Eukaryota > Viridiplantae > Streptophyta > Magnoliopsida > Brassicales > Brassicaceae > Thlaspi > Thlaspi arvense. Next base: position 22,388 of record CAJVSB020000163.1, read on the forward strand.
TTTTCCTTTGAAACCTTGTTGTTTCTATGGACTTATGGTACATATGTACATTATTTATGAAGCAGATAACAGAGCAAGAACAAGTGTGTCATGTGGAAGTGAGGGAAAGCGTAAGAAAATTGAAAGAAAAACAAGGAAAGGGGGCCAAAACACAAATTTAAAGCATGTTGTAACTTGCTGAAAAGTTTCTCTAGGTTCACCCCAAAATGGCCGAACCATTAGGGCCAGAAACAAGTTAGTTTTTGGTTCAATTTAATTTGAAACCTAGCAAAAATTAATCAAATACAATGTGGAATATACACTACAAAAAACTCGCTTGTTAGCCACGGTCAAAACCGTGGCTAACAAAAGTAGCCATGCTAAACAAAACCGTGGCTAAACAAGGCGTCGTTACAGAATTTGCCACGGTTTTTAATTCATTTGCCATGGCTCCAGGAAACGTGGTAACATTTTTTTGCCACGATTAACCCTTAATTTAACCACGGTTATAACCGTGGCTAATAATTAAAAAAAAGAAACATAAAATATTTAAAAAATATCTAGCCACGGTTATAACCGTGGCTAAATGTTGGTTAATAATAAAAAAGAAATATAAAATATGCTAGTTAGCCACGGTTATAACTGTGGCTAAAGTTTTGCTAATCATAAAAAAGAAAAATAAAATATTAAAAATATATTTTTTTTAGCCACGGTTATAACCGTGGCTAAATTTCGTCTCATAATAAAAAAAGAAAATAAAATATCGAAAATGTATTTATTTAGCCAAGGTTAAAACCGTGGCTAATGTCTTATTTTTTTAAAAAACAAAGAGGTCTAAATTCTATTGTTAATTTTATCATTGCAAATAAAAAATGACCTGCTATAAAAATTATAATAGCAATAATATTACAAAAGATCCCAATAAAACAAAATGTTAAATATTTACATATATATAGTCACTGTATTTACATGCCAAAAAATTGATAAATCTCATATATCTATCACTAGTAAAACAAAATGACTTGAACATGTAATATTCATAAGTTTTCTAAACCCTTAACTAGAGACATTCTAAACAAATGTGACTAAGAGTAGGAAATATCTTGACGGACACTAAGCAATTCACTACCAAATTTATCTTGAAGAAATTTATGCAAAGTTGCCAATTGATTTTCAGTTTGTGAAAGCCGTGCCTAGGTCTCATCATATCCGATCAACTTCTCTTGCAAAGTCTCTACTTGCTTCTTCAAGTTTTGAATATATTGATTGTTCACATTATTGCTTGGTCCACCAAAATTCACATAATGGAATTTCTGGACAATCCAAAAGTATTTGATGGACAAACACCAATGCCTAAACCACACACTCAACCTGAATGCTCAACACCGCATACTTTTGCAATTACATCATCACAATGAGCCAATACCTTTGATGGTACACCTAAAATAGCAGCACGTTCTTGATCTTCAGATAGGTGCTCAAATATTTTATCCTACAAATAAAACAAGACAAGTAACTAGATATGCAGTATTTTCAAATATATAAATAAAAACCAAGAAAAAGGCAACTTGAAGAGCAATATAAAATCATTATACATACATCTCTATGTACATCAAGCTGCAGTGATGAATGTATGAGTTATTGATTTACTTTTATATTAGAAAGTGAGGAAGAATGGTAAGGATAGGTTCAGCAAATACTTTTCTATAAGTACTTTTCCACTGCTAAATCTTATACCTTAAATAAAATAACAAATAAGAAAAAAATCATGATCCCAAAATGTTGAACAAGACACAGTAATAGACATTTTGCCAGCACTTCACCTAATAAGCAGTTAAAGAAAGATTATGAAATATATGAAGCACATAACTTACCTTGAAGTCCAACTGAAGCATTCAGATTGTAGATTTCTGCATCATACTCAAACAGAATAATAGAGAAATTATGCATCAATATAGCAACAAATGTGTTATGAAAAGGCTAAATCAGTTCAGTGGGTTCTTTGCATCTTGATATCTTCTAGTTATGCTTATGATATCTTTCAAAGATTAGATAAACTCTATCACAATTCTCATTTTTATAAGGTTATGATTACTAAAAAAAATTGAATTGGGATTATGGTCTGGAAAAGAAGAATAAAAAGATCTTTAACTCGGCTAAAAACTCTTTTTTAAAGAAGAACTAATTTATGCAGGATTTATATAAATTAAAATAATTAATTATGTTAGTTATAAATCAACTTTAGAAATTTATATATATATATATAATATTTGATTTCTTTTTATTTTTCTTTTCTATTTTATGTTTTTTTTTCCTTCATTTATATCTTTTTCTATTTTCGCAGATTAATTTCTTATCCATACGAAGATGAATCTCATATTGGAGAATCATAAACCAAGGTGCTGTCTAACATCCATTATCTCTAAATTTTCAAGTTTTAGAGTGTGCCTATATTAATTCCAGAGTCCAGAGCCCCTGGATCCTATATTAAGTGCAACAGATCTGATCAACCCATAATAATTAACTTTCCAAAGACTTGTGAAAGTAAATTCTTCTTAGATTTAACCTGGGCACTTACCTAATGATTACCCTTGTTATATATTGAAACCACCTATTGATACAATAGCTTGATCCGGGGGTGGGGGAATTTATGTTCAAATTTTGTATTAAGTAACATTAGAAGAACCTATGATTGTCTTTGATCAGGTTTAAATTACTTCTTCACATCGATGCTCCACTTTGCTCAGATGTTAGCCTGTATGTTTAGTTTTCTCATACCCAAAATTAAATCATCTGTACCATAACAGAATTGACCATAGCTATGTATCAATTTTTGCAATTTCAAAATTTAATGATAGTCCCTTTAATTTGGAGAAGACATCAATAATCAAAAAGACAAAAAAACCCACAAAGCAAATAAATATAATCCATATAATATGGCATAAAGATTAAAAAAGTAAATAATAACAAAACAAGCTGGAGCATCAAGTTATTGTACTATTGTCTTACATAAAGAAATCCTAAGTACTTTATTCATTTTTGTTCATGAACTCCTCATACAGCAATGATCAATTGGGATACTATAAACCAAAACCAACCAAGACATTCAGAAAATAAAGTTCATTGCTATGGTAATTATGTAGGAAGATATGTTTTTCGTGTTTTTTTTTCAAAACTTTATACTTTGTCTATTCCCTTTTCCTTTACTTGCCAATGTAGGAACAACATAACAGCTTTTGCTTGTGCTTTCTAATATTTGCAAGGGCTTCCACGTAAGTACAGGTACAATACTCCACTTCTAAGACAAGGAAATGGCAAATTTCAAATAATGTAGGATGTAACATGGTGGGGACATAGCAAAATATCTATAATATCTACATATGTTTGCTAGTTATATATAGATTGTATTTTAAACATAATGAAAAAAAAAAAAAGAAACAACACATAGAAATTGAAAGAATAAAATGCTCAACTAAGACAAGGAAATGGAAAATTTCAAATAATGTAGGATGTAACATGGTGGGGACATAGCAAAATATCTATAATATCTACATATGTTTGCTAGTTATATATAGATTGTATTTTAAACATAATGAAAAAAAAAAAAGAAACAACACATAGAAATTGAAAGAATAAAATGCTCAACTAGTTAAAGGCATCTAATATCTCTTTTCCCCATGTTAAAAAACTAGGCAAATCATGCCTCTTCAAAACATAAAAGAGAACAAGTAATTTCAGTCTACTTGCATCTGTAGCTCATATGTCAAGCTCCTAAAAACTAGCTTAGATGTTGAGCTCCTAAAAAGAGGAATTATTTGGTTTATATGAGATAAAAAAGAAAACGGAATAGAATTAATAGAAAACAGAAATATATGAAATGGAGCACTCACCTCAAAATCCCAAATATGAATCACAGCATATTCACCTACCCTTACGATAATCTTGTTTAGAGGTCCGCAGACAGCTCTATTAATTCTTCCCTGAGGGCCCTTGAGTAGTCAATCACTAGAATGTCTTCACTAGGATTCTGCAGTATAAGTCAATCACTAGGATATCTTCGGTCTACTTTACCAATTCTGTGAAGAGGCCAGACAACATGGGTAACCCTTCCAAGAATTAAACCCAAGGGAATTTGCAATGCATATCAATTCATGCTAATTTGTGAGGTTAACTGAGCAAGAAAATGAAGAGTGCTACACAAACAGTTTTAAAACAAATTACAACCCAAAAGAGAAGTGAAACCCCAATTCATGTGTCATAACTAATCTTTACTTCAACTTAAGGAGAGAATTTTTTAAAATAAATTAATTTCTTTATTTAGAAGAGGAGGAAAAAATATTGATATCTATGTTTAGTGACTTTTGACGATATTTTTCCCCAATATACTTAAAGCATTCGTAATTCAGTACCATACTACAAAATTTACAATTCCAAGAAACAATGTCTCAGGATTGATTGTTGAACAACCAAACAACCAATAGTTCCTTTGAGAAGCTAATAGATGCATTCCTAATATTTTAGAGATATTATCTCAAAGATAAATGACAAGCCACTAAAGAAAAATCAACTTCCCTCATCCCTCACTCCAAGGCAGAGAGAAGCTTAGAAAATAATGTATAGACAACCATATCATAAGACATTTATAAACATGATTTTTTCTTTTTTAAATGTATAGACAACCATATCATATGACAATGAAAATTGCAGGAAGGAAAAAAGTCCTCATATCAACCTCGTATATGGACAAGCTGAACTCAAATACTCAACAGAGGGCTTTAATGCTTCACCTAACTGGACTAGTGTTATCTAGGGCCAATTGTGTGCTGATAAGTCTAAGCAGTACCTTAGGAGCTCTCTTATTCTGCTTTCCATGTTCATGGAAAAGTTTGAATTGACATCAATTTGATAAAGTAAAATGCACTATTTAGAAAAGGCTTATATATTATTGAGTTAAAATGGCAAATTTTTAGACTTTCTTTAGTATTGAAAAATACATTCATCATTAGAGCTTGTATTTTAAATCAATATCAATATATAAATTAGGATTACTATATTGCATCTAACATTATTTCTTGGAATTCACAGAAACCTATAAGCAATTACTTTTTACCAGTAAAACAATATTTGGGTTGTATGCCTCAAATAATATTCCCATTAATAGAGGCACAAGACACCAAAATGTCCATATCCTTGATATATTTAATTCATTTTTTAGCAACAGCAGTATTTATCAAGTATCACATAGTAGTTGAGGTAGAGTACGAGGTAGAGGATTTAATCATAGAGCATCTTTTTATCATATTTGCTTTTTAGCAAAAAATGTGTTTATCGGATATCATAGAGAATTTGACATACAGTGTTTATTAGGTATTTAGCTACTGATGTCCAAAACATATCCCATTCCTTTAAGTCTTCATTATTAAACATGAATAGTTTATGGCAATGAGAATAGTCCATCAAATAGAACTCTTAGCCTACGAAGTGCAAAACAAGAGATTTTCTGATACACTCCCCATATTTAATTTTTTCATAGGAGCTAAGGGGGTATTTGGTACTCTCCAAAATTGTTTGACCAAAGGTTTCAAAACAAGAATTAGAATTGTAAGCTTATGAAAGCTTAAGAAGAATCAAATCGCAATAAGGACAAGAAGACTTCTGATTTAACCACCTTATCAAATATGCGAAATTCAGCCTTAAAGCGAGTGCAAGCAAACTCCATTATCTGCTCATTGGTCCCTGGCTCCTGCCCACCAAACTGATTACAAGGGAAAGCCAAAATTTCTAGACCTGCACAAAAACAAATAAATGATATAATCAAAAGTCCAAAGAAAAATAGGGCTCATCTTCTTTCTTGCAGTATTTAGCTAGAAATCAAATGGGATTATTGCTAAAAAGGAGCAATCTGCAAATACTACAACTTCCCATAATTTCACTTGATTAAGCCACCAGGAATTGCTATGTCAAAATCTTAATGCAAATATAAAATGGGTCAGACCAAACCTTGATCTTTGTACTTGTCATACAACTTGTTCAACTCTATGTAATTTGAATTGGTCCAGCCGCTGCATTGGATAAGAGTTGAATGTCAGACCCAAAGGTAAGTTCTCTTCAGATTAAGATTTTCTTAAGCCCGTCCCCATTTAGGATTTGGGAGAGTTAGAAAAAACCTATAAACTAAGATTACAGGCACATAGGATGCCTGAGCCTTTGGGGAAGGGGAAGTGTCAAGAGTTGACCATGATATCTAGACGAACTTTGTAGCTTCTAGGCTTAAGCCCAAAATGCTGTTAAGTCCTGGCTTCTAGCCTTTTTTTCTTGTTGGGGGTTAAAAAGCAACAGAATTTGTAAGGAAAAATAGCACAAATAACACTATGCATTTGAATTTTGAAGACCAAAAAGCTGAAAAAGATGCAAAATCCTAGCTTTGGCTTTCCCACTCCTTTAGGGTTAATAGCAGAACACAAGCCCAAAAGGCCAATCCACTAAGTTTCGGTTGTTTAATAAATAAATAAATAAATAACTTTTAGTTCTTCCCCCAAACAAGAATAAATACATAATACCATTTGCAATGGAAAACAGACAATTGTCTTTAATTCAAAGTACTGACTCAGACTGAAGCAACAAACAAGCTTAGGCTTAATTTTAGAAGATCAAAGTAAATTTGAAATTTATTAATCCAATGCTTATTGGGGTGACAATTAGATCATAATATGTTAATATTACATGCATGACTTGAATTTCTTGACGGGCACAAGTGTGACATGACATGACAAGAAAAAACCCATTTCACAAGAATTAAACATCATCAACTTACTAATAATTTGGATAAAATTTCGAGATATCTTAATAGTAACATGAATTCAACAGGACTTGAAACATGAATACACCCAGAATTGTGACCCTTACTTTCCAACCAGTGCAGTGAAAAAGGAGGTACAAAAGCCGGTGAAGAGCTATGTTACTTACCATTGTGAGGCAACATTCACAATAATCAAGACTTTCCCTTTGGAGATGCTGAGTTCCACATCATTTCCTTTAGCATCCTGCAAACAAAAAACACAAATCACATGAAATTCAAAAGCTTGGAATTTACTCATAAATCAAGCCAGACAAATTACGAGTAAGGAAATTGAACCAGTTATTATCTCAAGATTCGGCTGGGCTTTTTTTTTTTTTTTTTTAGGAGAAACAAAAAAAGAAAAAAGAGCCACTTAATTATACAAGTATGGTGGATTGATTTCTATCTAATACCCCAAAAAAAAGGGAAAAAATCTAATTTGTTCTCTGTATTTATGATTATCTCTAACTTCCTGAGCATATTTGGTGCTAATGTTAGCTCTTACGTTTTCTCGGTGTTGTCTTTTCCATGTCCAGAAAGATAAGGTTAAACTCCAAAACAAATTCTAACGGAGCAATGCTTCATCACTTCCAAAAGTATAAGTAATTGGGTCCCACCAGAAGCAAAGACAACCCAGATTCAAACAAAAACTATAATCGGGAGGAATTCTTCATCACTTCCAAAAGTATAAGTAATCGGGTCCCACCAGAAGTAAAGACAACCCAGATTCAAACAAAAACTATAATCGGGTCCCACTAGAAGCAAAGACAAACCATATTCAAACAAAAACTATTAAATAGTTGATACGAGCCTTTTCAGCTTAATTAGAAGGTTACGCACCTTGACGATGAAGTCATAGACAGACTGTGGCTTATTGGATGAGCTTGTAAGAAATCCCCCAAAACTGAGAGACTGACAGACTGAAGAGGAATGGGAAAGGCCAAGAGATTGAGAGTTAGGTCTATGATGATGGAGATTGAGAGACTGAGAGACTAAAGAGGAATGGGAAAGAAAGAAATAAAAAAGGGGATAGAAAAAAGGCATGAAATATCAGTAATAAAAAACGAGGGAAATGGTAAAAGTGGGGCGCGTGCGAGGGATGATAAAATTTTGCCACGGTGGCCTAGCCACACACTTCAATCACGTGGCCAAATTTAATTTCTTAATTGGTTTTGCCATAGTTGTACTAATTGTGGTTAAAAAATTGTGGCTAACAAGTGGTTTTTTTTGTAGTGATATGAGCAAAGTTGTGAGCAAAATTTTGAGAATTTAAAGACTAACTTTGAGAGATATTACACCTTCCAAAAAGGCACCAAATAACGATTTCAAGGAGGCAAAAGGGAGTACCAAGAAAGAATACTAAATTAGCAAGGTAAGAGGAAATAAATAAAAACTTAACTTAGAAACTTTCTAAACATTAATGTGCACAATATTTTGACTTAGGAAACTAAGGAAAAATGGACTTGGAAGCTTTTGAAAGGAACATCAAGCAAGTTGAAATTTAATATAGCTAAGCTAAGAAATGATAGAAATATAGGATTTGGAAATGCAATGGAATAAAAGAAACACAAACATATGGAATTAATATATATATATATATATATAAATTTTTGGCAATCATGAGCTAAATCACTTAACATTTGAATGCATTTTTCATACTTCAATGGCATTGTAGTCACTTTCCACACATTTAACATTTATAGACACTTGAGATAAGGTTGATTTTCATCTAGTTTAAGGTGAACAAACTAAGCATCCCCAAGCTATAAACATGGTGAGTGGCGTACTCCTTAACTTTAGTTCTTTCTAAACAAATATATGCTTTATGATGAAAACGGAATGCTATGAAAACCCTATATGTAGTTTTGATATCAAAACTTGGAAACAAAGTGCTTATGTTATGATTTTAGTATCCTTGAGTTTCTAAGCTATTTTATGATATTTTGGTACTTTGGCACTTAGACTAGGATGTCAAGTAGCCATCTAGGGCAAGTAGTTATTATACACACTCATGCTATGACTTTGGACCCATTGGAGTCTCAAATGTCATAGACTGTGTTAGTTTGGTCTGAAGTTGCGACCTATAGTTGTAGGCTATATAGTGTAGTAGCAACTGGCATGTTTTGTTGATTTTTTGGTTTCTTGATTTTACTGCTCTCAAATATTATCAGTTGTGTGCAGCTGATTAGAGTTATATATGACACAACATGACTGATGATTCTCAGTACTTGCTTAATTCCTTTCAAACTTGCCTTTTATAATATACTAATGAACCAAGAGAAAGACAATTGATATGTATAAATTTATTCCTCCTATATTGTTCTGCTATTGCTTTATAGATGATTTTTCACATAGTTGAGTTTAGATGAATTTACTGTGATGTTTCTATCTTGGATTTCCAGGAGTAAATTATTTTTCAAGTTGTTTTATGTATAATACTACTGCAAACCGCTCTGTTTTCACCAAGTTTAGTTTGTATGACATTCACTAGGAACTTGTGTTCTCATACTCTTATATTTTGCAAATCTCAGATATATTTCCTCTTGCAATAGCGTTAGGATAACATTGCACAATAGTTGGAGGTTAGGCCAGCAAGTCTTTCTTGTATTAGTTAATTGCTAGTAAATTATGTATTCTACACTAGCCATCTATCATTAGCATGAAAAAGGATGTACTAGAATTGGGGTTTAGATGCAGTGGTGATGCATTTTTATATTGCTAGTTTGTTAGTGTGTGATTATGGATATATGTGTGGGGATTGCATGAATAATGTATGCTTTACCATCTAGACATGGTTACACATAGTAGATGGACTTATATAATTGTATAAGTGTTGCAGGTTCCATTGACAGGTTTCTAAATAGATGTTACAATAGTCGTCAAGTTGCCCGATTTTAGACTTGGTAGTAGGCAGTTACTGCCTCGCTGTCATGCCATGCTTGGTAGTAGTGGGGTGTGATAGTTTTATTGGTATCAAAGCCCAGGTTTGGGGTAGTATTAAGGCCTAGGTTAAGAGAGAGAACTAGGTTTAGGTACATGCATAGTTTGTATATTTGATATATTCTAATCCATGTAATGTTGTCTATTGTGGGTTATAGATCATACCTAGAGAGGTAGGGGTCGAGGTAAAAGTAAGCACAAGCCAGAGTAGGCACCTAGCTAGCCTCCTAGGGATATCACGAGCATTGCATCATAGCAACACCTGGGGAAGTAGGGTTGTCCAAATTACATGTGGGTTCTTTGAGAGATCTACCCCTAGAGGTTGTTCTTCAGACACCAAAAACCCTGAGACTCCAGCACCACCTGTCCCTTTGAAACTCCCAATTATACTAGTGCCCTTAATACTTGTAGTTTCTCTAGAATTAGCAACCATTATAGCTCAGGCCATGGGAGCTACTATAGTATCTAGTTCAGCTACTCCAAGGGGTAAGCTTGAGGAGGAGAAGATCATTGAAAGGGCTCGAAAGTTAGGAGTCAAGAGTTCCATGGCATTATAGATTTGCTTGAGGTAGAGGAGTGGATCTAGGAGATTAAGTAGATATTTGATCTGATGCATTGTCCTGAGGACTATTCAGAGACTGTGTATTGTAGTGGTGGAGGGCCTATTAAGCTAAATAGCCAATTGCAGGGCCATCAGTTGGGTAGAGTTCAAGGTAGAGTTTAATAGACAATATTTTCCACTAGTCTACCAAGATCAAAAGAAGACGGAAAATCTGAACTTGAGATAGGGAAACATGACAATGATAAACTATAAGGCTATGTTCATTGAGCTGTCCAAATTTGCATAGAAATTTGTGTTAGATGAGTAGGATAAGTGTAGATTGTTTGAGAAAGGCCTCAGATAGGAGCTCCAAACAAGGACCAAGATGTAAAGGTATGCATCATTTGCAGACTCAGTGGCATAGGCCACTAGAGTAGAGGAGATAGAGACTAGGAATAACTATTGGAGAGGAGAGATCTAAGTAAAGTGCCCTGGAAGGTATGTTTGATAGGAGAGAAGGGCAGACTCAAAAAAGATAGATGACCACACCACCAGCTAACTAGAGGGGTGAGGCATTAGGCAAACATGGGACAGGCTCAGTATCCATTTCTAGTCAAGTTTAGAGAGAGTCGTAGTCTGTTGTGGCAGGACTAGGGCGTAGCCAAGCCACAGGGTTAGAGGGACTCAAAGTGTAGCTAGTAAGAATGGCTCAACAGTAGGGAGACAAATAGCATAGGCCCCGTAGTGTTAGACATACAAGAAGAGGAGTCACAAAGGACAATGTATGATGGTTCAAGAGCATGTTTAGATGTGGATAGACTAGACATCTCAAGAGAGATTGTCCTCATATAGTTTAGAGCATGGGGATAGCTACTAGATAGGACACCCAGTAAAGACCCCTAGCTAGAGATAGTGGGGCCTAGACTACCCAACTAGGGGTGACCCTAGGCAAGTCTAGAATAAAGGCTTTTGTTTATGCTATGACTAGACAAGAAGCCAAGGCCGCCCTAGACACTGTCACCAGTATGCTATCTATTTCTGGCATTGATGTGTATCTTCTGATAGACTCTGGTTTTACATATTCCTTCATATCATCTGCATTAGCTACAAAACTAGGCTTGAGACTAGGTAGATTAGAACAGGGTATAGCTATTTTTACACCAATAGGGAAGACTTTGATAGCAAAATAGGTATACAAGAATTGCAAGGTAAGTATAGAAGGAGTTGAGCTAACAACAAACTTAATCCCATTAGACATGTATGATCTTGACATGATTCTAGGCATGGATTGGTTAAAAGCTTACAAGGCACGAGTAGACTATTTGAGAAGGGAAGTCAGTTTACAACTGCCAGATGCTAGAGAGGTGTGTTTTGTTGGTGAGTAGTGTGCCTTGCCTACTTGTGTTATATTTACATTGATGGTTAGCAAACTACTTAGTAAAGGTTGTGAAGCTTATTTAGCCAAAGCTCCTAAGTTAAAAGACATACCAGTGGTAAGTGAATTTTCAAATGTATTCCCATATGAGTTGCTAAGGTTACAACTAGATAGAAAGATCGAGTTTGTGATAGATTTGATTCTTGGCACACAACCCATTTCACATGCTCTTTATAGAATTGCAAGAGTTGATTGACAAAAGATTTATTAGATCGAGTACTTCACCGTGGGGAGCACCAATATTGTTTGTAAAGAAGAAATATAGCATCTTAAGGTTATTTATAGATTACAGATAATTGAATAAGGTAATCATCAAGAATAAGTACCCTTTGCTAAGAATAGAAGATTTATTTGATCAGTTATAAGGTGCTTGAGTATTTTCTAAAATAGACTTAAGAACAAGGTATCATCAACTTAAGATCAAGAAAGAAGATGTACTAAAGACTGCATTTAGGACAAGGTATAAATATTATGAGTTTTTGGTAATGCCCTTTGGGTTGACAAATGCACTGGCAGCATTTATAGACCTCATGAATGGGGTGTTTCAACCTCATCTAGACAAGTTCGTAGTAGTATTTATTGATGACATATAGATATACTCTAAGAGCAGAGCATTTAAGGATTGCCTTGCAAACATTGAAGGAGAAAAACTTGTAGCTAAGTTAAGTAAATGTAAGTTTTGGCTTAATAGAGTAGTATTCCTGGGACATGTTATATTAGTTGAGGATGTATTGGTGGTCCTGCAAGAGGTTGAAGTAATACTCAAATGGGAGCCAGCCACTAATGTCATAGAGATGAGGAGTTTTCTAGGAATGGCAAGGTATTATAAAAGATTTGCAGAGAATTTTTCCATTATAGCTTTCCTTTGACTAAGCTACTGAGGAAGAATACAAAGCTTGAATGGATTGAAGAATGTAATAGAAGTTTTGATGAGCTAAAGAGGAGGTTGACTACTACACCAATTCTCACATTGCTAGAGAGTGGGAAAGGATATACCATATATAGTGATGCTTCCAGAAAGGGATTGGAATGTGGCTGATGCAAGATGGGAAAGTGATTGCTTATGTATCTTGCCAGTTAAGGCTACATGAAGTGAACATCTCACTCATGATTTAGAGCTAGTGGCAGTGGTATTTGCCCTAAAGATTTGAAAACATTATTCACACAAGGAACACTATTAGATATTCATGACCATAAAAGCCTTAAGTATATTTTGAAATAGAGGGAGTAAAATCTTAAACAATTAAGGGGGGAGGAGTTATTAAAAGACTATGACTGTATTATTGAGTACTACCCAGTGAAGGCAAATGTAATAGCTGATACCCTTAGCAGAAAATCTTCTAAAGTACTTGCTACTCTACAAACAATTTATATGCCATTATTAGTGGTGTTAAGATCTTTAAATGCCCAGCTATCAGTGATTGAACAGGGAGCCTTGTTAGCCCGATTCCAGATGATACCTACTTGGTATCTCAAATTAAAGAAGCACAAGAGTAGGGTCTATACTTAAAGAAAATAGCAGAAGAAATTGAAATGGCAAGGACAGTGATTTTAAAATAAAGGAAGATGGTACATTATTGTTTAAAGATAAACTATACGTGCCTAAAGTGGGGAAATTAAGGGAACAAATAATGCAAGAGGCCTACTGTTCATCATATGCCATGCATCTTGGACGCACTAAAATGTATAGAAACCTGAAACAAAACTATTGGTGGAATGGGATGAAAAGGGAGATAGCTGATTATGTTTTTCAGTTGTTTGACATGCCAGTAGGTTAAAACAGAACATCAAGGACTAATGGGTATATTGCAATTATTCCCAATTTTAGAATGGAAATGGGAACATATTACAATGAATTTTGTTACAAGATTTCTAATGATGAGAAGAGAGAATGATGCTGCTTGGGTTAGATTGACAAAATTAGTACATTTTATACCGTTAAGAGCACTTTTTCATTGGACAGATTGGCATAGATTTACATAAATGAGATAGTCAATAGACATGGGGTGCCAATATCCATAGTGTCAGACAGGGATCCTACGTTTACATTGAGATTCTGGTTGAGTTAGCAAAAAGCATTAGCTACTAAATTACATTTCAGCATCGCATTCCACCCACAAATAGATGGTCAATAAGAAAGGACTATTCAAACATTAGAAGAAATGTTATGTGGGTGTGTTTTGGAGTTTTTCGGTAGCTAGGATGAATATTTGCCTTTAGCAGAATTTGTTTATAACAAGAGTTATCATTCAAGGATTGGAATGGCCTGTTATGAAGCATTATATAAAGAAAGTATAGGATATAAATCTGTTGGGATGGGCAAGGGGAAAGAAAACTATTAGGGCCAGAGATAGTGCAAGCCACAATAGAGCAAATAAAGATTATCAAGGATAGATTAAAGGCAGCACTAGATATGTAGAAAAGCTACATTGACCTGAAGCACAAAGATGTGCATTTTGAAGTGGGTGATAACATTTTTCTTAAAGTCTCTCATTGGAAAGGTGTTCTAAGGTTTGACAAGAAAGGTAAATTAACCCCCAGATATATTAAATCTTATGATATTACTGAAAGAGTGGGACCAATTACCTATAGACTTGCATTGCCACAAGAATTATCTAAGATTCATGATGTTTTCCATATATCTATATTAAGAAAACATGTGGCAGATCCTACACATGTTCTTTTAACCCCGATAAAGGATGGGACCTTGAGGCTGTGCATTAATTATAGACAGCTGAACAAAGTGACTATTAAGAACAAATACCCATTGCCTAAGATTGTTGATTTGTTTGACCAACTACTGGGTGCCTGGGTATTTTCTAAGATAGATTGGAGGTCGAGATATCATCAACTTAGGATTAAGTAGATGATGTGCCCAAGACTGCCTTCAAGACTTATTTTGGGCGTTATGAGTTTTTGGTCGTGCCTTTCGAACTTACTAATGCCCTAGTAGTGCTCATGGATTTAATGAACTAGGTATTCCAACCATACTTAGACAAGTTTGTGGTTATTTTCATTAAAGATATGCTAATATATTTCAAGAGTGAGGACAAGCATAAAGAGCATCTGAGGATAGCACTATAGACCCTATGGGAGAAAAAAAAACTATATGCTAAGCTAAGTAAATGTGAGTTTTGGTTGGACAAAGTGATTTTCCTAGGTCATGTTATTTCAGCAAAATGAATAAGGGCGGATCTTTAGAAATTGAGGCCATAGTAAAGTGGGAGGCACCTAATAACGTTATGGAGGTGAAGAGTTTCCTAGGGATGGCTGGGTATTATAGAAGATTTGTGAGAAATTTTTCTATCATATCTGCTTCACCTCCCAAGCTATTGAAAAAGAATTAGAAATTCATTTGGAGAAACGAGTGCCAATGCAAGTTTTGAAGAGTTAAAGGAGTGATCAACTATAGCACTATTTTTAACATTGCCAGATAGTAAGAAAGGATACACAATATATAATGATGCTTGTAGGAAGGGGGTTGGTTGTGTGTTGATGCAGGAGAATAAAGTGATAGCTTATGCTTCTAGACAGCTGAGGCCTCATGAATAGAATTACCCACTCATGATCTTGAGATGGTAGCCATGGTATTTGCACTAAAAGTCTAGAGACATTATCTGTATGGAAAGAGAATTGCAAATCTTCACAAACCATATAAGCCTCAAGTATATTTTGACCCAAAAGAATTAAACTTTAGACAGGGGTGATGGTTGGAACTTCTTAACGATTATGACTACACAATTGAGTACCACTCAAGGAAGGTGAATGTAGTAGTGAATGCTCTTAGTAGGAAATCATTAGGGATGTTGTATAATCTCCAAGTAGTGTACATGCTACTACTAGTTAAGGTAAGGTCTTTAAATGCACACCTATCAGTCACAGAGTACGAGGCTTTGTTAGATGCATTTTGAGTTAGGCCCACTTTAGTAGCTCAAATCAGCGAGACACAAATGCAGGATTTCTTGCTATTAAAATAGCAAAAGAGATTAAGCAGGGTAAGGAGGGTGATTTTAAATTGACAGAGGATGGCACATTATTATTCAAGGATCAGGTATGTGTATAAGTGGGATTATGGTTGACTCCAAGAAGGTTGAGGCCGTGCAGCAATGGCCAAGACCGGCCATTATGATTGAAGTTCGAAGCTTTTTGAGATTGGCAGGCTACTACAGGCATTTTGTTGAAAAGTTTTCTAAGATAGCCATGCCTTTGACCAAGCTAACTCAAAAGAATGTGAAGTTTCAATGGTCCAAGCTTGTGAGGAGAGCTTCTAAAAGCTCAAGGACTGTCTAACATCAACATCTATTTTGGCCTTGCCTTCGAGTTCTGGTGGGTTCACAATTTAATGCAATACTTTTCGAGTAGGTTTGGGTTTTGTTTTGATGCTTCATGGTCAAGTGATAGCATTTGCCTCTAGGTAGCTCAAGAAGCATGAACAAAACTACCCTACCCATAATTTGTAGCTGGCCACAATTGTTTTTGCGTTGAAGATTTGGAGGCACTACTTATGTGGTGAGCCATGTGATGTCTATACTGATCACAAGAGCCTAAAATACATATTTGACTAGAAGGATCTTAACCTTAGATAGAGAAGGTGGATGGAGTTACTTAAGTATTATAATTGTGCCATCCAATATCATCTCGGTAAGGTTAATATGGTTGTAAATGCGCTAAGTAGGAAGTCTATGAGGGGCTTGGCCCATATTGCTCTCTTGAGAAGTTCTCTAATAGAAGAGGTGCATGGTTTAGAAGGTGAAGGCATACAATTGGAACAGAATGACCCTAGGTTGTTCAAGGCCCATGTCCAGGCTCAGTCGTCTTTGGTAGAGCTATGAAATCTTAAGGAAGAGGTTCAAATAGGTAAACGCACTAATTTGGAGATGGACACTGAAGGGGTGTTGCAATGTCATGGACGCTTATGTATGTCGAATGTTGATGATTTGAAGAATACAATTTTGAGGGAAGCACATAACTCCGATATAATGTTGATCCTAATTCCACCAAGATGTACCAAGACATGAGGCAATTGTATTGATGGGAAGGAAGGAAGAAGGATATAGTCAATTTTGTCTTTCAATGCTTGACATGTCAACAAGTTAAGGCGGAGCATTAGAAGTCTGTGGGTTTACTCCAATAGATCTAGATTCCAAAGTGGAATGGAAGAGAATTACTATGGACTTTGTGACCGGGTCGCCTCGCACTCCCAAAGGTCATGATTCCATCTAAGTGATTGTGGATACATTGACAAAATTAACCCATTTCTTATTAGTCAAGATGACTTATGGAGTGTCTTAATTTGCTCAGCTGTATCTAGATGAAATTGTGAAACTCCACAGGGCACCCTTGTTCATCATTTCTAATTGGGGATTACAGTTTACCTCTCGATTCTGAAAAGCTTTTCAGGAAGCTTTGGAAACTCAGGTAGATTTGAGTACTGCTTTCCACCGCCAAACAAATGGATAGTCTAAAAGGATCATACAAACCTTAAAGGATATGTTACGAGCATATGTCTTAAATTTTGGGGGAAATTGAAGCCAATTTTTGCTGTTAGTGGAATTCTCATACAATAACAGCTACCAAGCTAGTATTCAGATGGTACTAAAGCACTGTATGGGAGATGTTGTAGGTCACCTATCAGGAGGTTTGAAATAGGGAAGGCTAAGCTTGGGGGACCAGACCTAGTACAGGACACTTTGGACAAGGTCCGTTTGGTTAGAGATAGATTGTTGGCTTCTCAAAGTGGGTAAAAGACTAATGCTCACCATTGGAATTAGGGCCTAGCATTTGCTATCGATGATTGTGTATTCCTCTGAGTGTCTCCAATAAAGGGCTTGATAAGATTCGGAAATAAGGGTAAGCTTAGCCCACAATATATAGGTCTATTTGAGGTCCTTAAAACGTAAGAGTAGTGGCATATCGGTTAACTCTTTCACTTAAGTTATCCATTGTACATCCGGTCTTTCATGTATCGATGTTCTGTAAATACATGTCTAACCCTTCTCACGTGATTGGCCCTCAAGAAGTTTAGTTCGATGAGGACTTATCCTATAAAGAAGAACCGGTGACTATACTTGATCAGTAAGTGAAAAAGCTTCGGTTGAATGAGGTGGCTTTAGTGAAAGTATTGTGGAAGAATCATTCTAGGGAGGAAGCTACTTGGGAGGCTAAGAATGCAATACGTGAAATATACTTGCACTTGTTTAACCTTTGAGGTAAGTATGGTTCCTTTTTAAAATTTAGGATGAATTTTGTTTAAGGAGGGGAGTATATAACACCCATCATTTAAAAAAAAAAAAGAAAGAAAAGGGGGTCAAGAAACCCCAGTTAGCCGAACACCTCTTTCAATTTTTTCTTTCTTTCTCTCTTGCTACCCTTTTCTTCTCTCTTTTTTCTCTCTCACTCTCTAGCACTCACGCCACCCCCATCCCGCACGCCTCTTTTGTTGCTGTCCCCCCATCGCGTGCAGTGTGCCAACAACTGTAGCTTGTGTGCCTCGCATCTAGTGAGTTCTCTCTCTCTCTCTCTCTCTCTCTCTCCTTCCTCTCTTTTTCTCCTTTCCTCCACTTCCTGCCACATGACATGAGACCGCTAACGGCTGGCTGGTGAGTCTCCTCCCTTCCTTTTCTCTTTCTTTCCATTGTCTTCTACTACTTTTTCCCTCATGTTTGGTGTCTTTTGGGCCTAAGTGTTTCTCTGCTTTTTGGGTCAATGTGCAGGCAAGGCAGGACTACATTTTAGGACCTTTCTCTGGCAATAGGTTCCTTTCAAGTGCAGATCTAGTCATTTTGGGGGCCCTTCTGTTCATCTTCCCTCTTTCCTTCTCTGAAGTTGTGATCCCAGTGACTGTCACTATCAACATTGGCCTTCACTTACACGATGGGTGAGTTTTCTTGCTTCCTTTTAAGTTGTTGCTGTGCTATCCTACACTTATTATCGAAGAATCTTGCAGGTTAATGCGAGCTAGAGCTGCTAGCAAGTGCACTATTCGTACAAGTATTATGGTGATGAGTGAGTTTCATTCCCTCGAGGATTTTTTTTTTCAAAAAAAAAAATCCAAATTCAATTCAACTATACAATATTAGTTGGAAGTTTAGATTTTTATGAAATTCTTTAGGAAATTTACTAAACTAAAACTAATTAATTAACTAAATTAACTAAGCAAAACTAGACAATGACACTTTAATTAAAAGGAGATCCAAATAATGGAGAGTTGTTAGGGGCATTTCACTTACACTGCTTAGTCTTACTCTTTATCATAAATCTAATTTATGAGGATTTTTTTCTAGAATTTTTATATTGATGAGATTCTGAAAAAGTATAAAAGTCTATATTTCAGGATCAATTAACTATTTTAAATTCAACTAAATTAAAAATAGCCTTATCAGGTCAGTTTTTATTTAATTAAATTCAAAATGCACTATCCTATGAAATCTCTTTCAGTTAAGCGCCATCTCGGGTCTATTTAACACATCGCACAAGTCACAACAATGTTCTTTTAAATCAATTGGAGCTATGTTATATGTAACTTAACATTGCAATTAACAACCACGATTGAAAAAAATTAACTATACTCGCAATTAACATACTATCTCAATTATGCCTTTCGGATGTTCACTAACGTGAGTACATTAAGTTATAAATAGAATTTCATTAAGATCATGTTACATATTAACTCAGAAAACCCTAGAATAACTATAGATTTAAGTAAAATTCTCTACTATACATAGAACCTAAAATCAACTTGGACCTCTTTACAGATTTCATTTATAATAGCATTAAAATTAAGCAAAATCTGTAGAAAACCTAATTTTAGCAATGCATAGATTCAAGAATTAGAGCAAAATCTAAGTAGTTCAGTTACATCACCCATAGCTAAGTGAAATTAGCTCATTGTGCTATTCAACACCTCATACATGAATTCAAAATTTGTAGAAAACGTAACAATGATTCTAAACAAATAGAAAATAGCAGAAAAATAAAGAACAATAATGAGAGAAAACTTAGTTTGTGAAGAATTTTGAGGATGCTGATTGTTGCGTCCCGATTCTCTCCCTCTTTTCTTCATGTCTCTCCCCTTCTTTGCAGTCAATCCTTCATCCCCATTTTTTGCCTTGCTTCATCCTCTTTTTGCCGTCCTCCCCTCTTAACATAACCCTAATCTCCAAAAATAAAAGATGTTTTTGGATCCTAAGTTGCTGCTAGGTCATGGATCTGGAGTAGTTTCAACAAGTCAAGTCTTGGGTTTGCATATGGATTTGGATTTGTGAACTCTGATGTTGTGTCTTGCAACTGAAACTGCAAGCCTACTTGCTTCTTTCAAAATTTTGGACATCTTCTGTGCTGAATTGGACTGAGGCCTAAACACGAAAGTTGTAGCATTCTTCCTTAGCTTTCAAATGCCTCTTGAATAAGCTCAATTGGAATTTTCTAGCTCAAGTAAAGAACGTTTTTCTCCAACATGCTATTATTGAAAATCTACAACATAGTTCTGATTAATGTAGCTGTTTTGCTAAAGTTTAAGCCCTTTGTGCTGAATTAGATTTTGGACAAAACATGAAATTTGTAGAGGTTTCCAAAATATCTTAAATCATTTTGATTTGAGTTTCCTCTAGCAGTGATTTTTTTCTACAACTAAACTGGACTTAGAATGAAACTTCTGCATAACTAAAATTTAAGTATGGGATAAGGTTTTGGTCTACAACTAGTCTGTGGGCTTCTAAAGTAGTCTTCGACAACCTCGCTCTACTGGTGCTTTCAGGAACTAATCAAAATCTGCTGCAGCTTCGAGGATTCCTGAAATTTGTTAGTGCTAATGGCTTGATAGTTTCTGAACTTCTATTTTGTGGTGTGCTATTGCTGCACTTGAGCTCTACAAATTCTGCTTTCTTTCATCTGATATTTGGGTGGTTTTTATTCTGAACTATGTTAAGGTCCAAACATGATGACTGTAACCTTTCTTTTTAGCTTTTCAATACCTCAAGAATTACCTCAACCAAGATTTGTAGCCCAATTTATAATATTTTCTCCAAAATAGTAGCGAGCAGTAAGACTGTTGCTACTGCTGCAGTATTGCTAATTTTATTAATCAACTTTTCGAGCCTTCTGTGGTCTGAATTTGATCAAGGCTTGAACATGAAACTTGTAAAAATCTTTCCTAGCTTTTCAAAACATCTTGTATCATCCCAATTTAATTTTTTTAGCTCGACTTGTGAATTTTCTTCTCCAAGCTGTATTTGCTAAAAGGTGCTGCTGCTTCTACAGAATTTCAGCTTCTTTTTCTTCAACTTCAAGTCATTCCTAGGCAAAATTGGATTGAGGTCCAAAAACCAAAATATTTTGCTTTCTCTCTTAGCTTTCAAATGCCTCTAGAATTAGATCAATCCGAAATTTGTAGCCCAAGATATAATATTTTCTCCAAAATAGCAGCAAGCTGTAAAACTGCTACTATTGCAAAAACTGCATCATTTTAACTCATTTTCTAGGGTCTTCTGGGCTGAACTAGACTAAGGCCAAAACATGAGAGTTGTAGATCCTTTTCTTGCCTTTTCAAAACTTCTTGAAGTGCCTTAATCCAAGTCTCCTAACTCCAGTTATGAATAATTTTCTCTGGGCTATCACTGTTGCAACTCAACTTGCACATCTAAAATAACATTTCCATGAAATTAAGCTCTAATTAAGCTTGGCTTTACCCAAAACCCTTCTAGCAAATTTGTTAAGCTACATTGAACCCTAGAAAAGCTTTACACTTGGCCTAGAAACCTTATTTCTTGATTTGACCTTCTAACTGGGCTAGCTTCCACCTGAGAGGGTAAAAACTTGACTTTTTTGTTCTTGATCAACAAATTCTCTTTAACTTATCCAAAATCACCTCAAGAAACTTTATTAAGCTAGATTGGAATGAATTAAAATCTTAGGACCACTTTCTAATCTCCACATTACTTTTTCACCTATTGAATCCCAAATTGACCAAAGTAAGGAAACTTGAGATTCAAGACAAAAATGCTCAACAAAGCTCAATTTTACTAAAAACTATTAATTTCACTCAAATTAAGAGAGAATAAAGAAATCAAAAGAATTTATACATTTTGTATCCTGTTTTAGCTCAAAGTAGTGAAAAATACTTGATAAATTCAATAAATTGAGCACAAAAATATTATATAAATTGAATTTATCATGGGCCTCACTAGTTCCTTTCCTAAAGTGTACTCTGTGTCAACCCTTTACACTACACTATTTAGGTCCTTGGTGAGGGTGGAGTGTGAACTTCTAAGTGCGTAATTCTTTGGTTGTATAGGTCTCTTGAAAATGCACTTTGGGTACAAAGGATCGTGCGATGATATAAACTTCAGTTTCGTGCATATAAGTAGTACTGTGAATAATAATGCATATTCTCAATATGTATTTTTCTAAATACTCTTTATGTGATTAATATGTCTATTAGTTTTAGCTATCTCATTTTGCTTAATGATCTTAAATGAAAATCATGTGTTCAAAATCGGTATGATAGATTTATGTTGGTTTGATCTAAATTTTTTTAATTGGTTAAAAAACTAGGGACAAGTATCTTAACAAACATGTATTTGATCTTCTAAATCATTAGATTTTGTTTATGCATTGAAATAATTGATTTTACTTACTGTGAATTGCAAGAATTCAATAAATGGGTATTTTTGCTAAATTTTGACAAGGGAACCAATTACATGATTTGAATTGAATCCATGTGCTAGGAGAATGTGATAACCTTAGTTAGTAGGAGCGTTACTAGTCTTAGTGCACATTGATTGGAACTCTAACTGACAAGGGTAATGATGTTGGCCCATCGTATTTGGCCTACACATACAGTTTCGATTGTGATTGTGATAGTGATATTATTGAAGGCCTTAGAAACTAATCTCTCTGATAGTGATACTCTTATGCCATTATTGAATAGTATGATTATTGTGATGTGTATGAGTTTTCCCAAAATAATGTTTTACATTAAATAACTTGAATGTGTTTAGAAAAAAGATTCTAAATATTTTTTATTTGATACTTGTCCCGACATATTAAGTATATGTATTATTACTCACTGGGTTGTTAAACTCACCCGTTTCTTAACGTTTCAGATTCTAGTGCAAACGTTCTCCCGGTTCCAACTGATTCCTCAAGATTTATACTCTCATGGTGAGCCCAACATTTTATGTGGGTGTTCTTTTTGTTTAATTATAGATAAGTTTTGCTTATATTCATTTCTTTTTTTTTTTTTTCTTTTGTAAACTAGAGGTTTTGTACTATAGATAGCTCCATTGACATAGATGGTCTCCTTTTGTATAACTTTATGTTTTATGTTGTAAATTTTTGCATTAATGATTAGTAAACAACCTAGAGTCGTTACAAAATTATAAATTGTGATTTTGGCAAGTTTGAAATTTTGGTTTATGTCCAATTCTTATGGAAATCTCTGCCGAATTTTCTGTAAAATCTTATATTTAGATTACATTTCTTATGATTCCTTAGACAAATTAAGGTCATTGGGCTTGTCCTTATGTCATTTATACGCTCACTTTTGGGATGTGACAAGCTAAGGCCATGCACTATTTCTTTCTCCACTCTACTGGTTGTTTGAATCAGAGTGTCCACATGAATACTAAGTTTTGGCCTAGAAAAAGTAAAAAGTCTCCCCACGTGTTCCCACTTATAATAATTAGGCACAAAGTCATATTTGTATAAAATTGAATCTTAACAGTATTTGAATCAAGAAACTCACCATTTTTGCACCTTGAACATTGGCATCTTACATTTACATTAGAAACAAATTCTTCTTGAGTTATTGCAAAGTTTATAAATTCACGTACACCATCTATAGACTTAGTAATCACTTCTTTTTGACTTGGCACAAGTTTATTGTACATCCATGCACGATCAGTCCTAAAAAAAACTCATACTTTTTGCATAATTAGAAGTAAAAGAACCATTATTTTAAATTGTTATTTAGCACCTGGATAGCCTTGTAAGCCAGCTCTAATTTTGACATCCATTGACATCAAAAGAACTAAATTCAACTTATATAGATAGACATGTAATTCAATTTTTTCTAGATATCCCATAATCTTTGTGAATTTAAAATTCAAATATATCAAATTCTTCTCCTACCAAATAACTTTTAAGTTGTAGCTTCTCCTGCTACAAGCAAATACCATGAACACGAGGAATGTCTAGAGGCCAAACAACCTCATTTTTAGTTAATTTCTATTCATTAAATAAATACTTTAATTTAGAGTCAATGAAACTTTTTTAAATCTCTCTCCAACCTATTTCTTTGTAAGAAGTCTAATAATCCAGGTACAAGAACATTACCACTATGACAGCCCTTTGTGAGCTGACACAATCTTAACCTGTCTCTAAAGAACAGGATATTTCGCCGGCATACCAGTTGTTAAAAACCCTTTCAATACATTGATAAAAAACGGTAACATCCAAAGCTGCCTATGACACAGTCATATTGAAGCCACAAAAAAGAATCCAAGGGTAAGAGTCAAGAAATTGTATCATTCATCCCCGATATTTTTTGGGTTCCAGTAATGGCTAAGGTCAACCCATGGGCTTATTTTGTAGTTCTTTCAATGTGTAAATACTCCTTATTTTTTTTATTCATTTCCGTATGAGTTTATTTAACGAAAATGATCCTTTTATCCCAACTCTGAGATACTAGCCTACAGAATTATACGCAGTTATAGCTAGGGATTTTGAAAATTAAAAGTACGACCCCTTCACCAATTCTGAATTATCAAGATCCTAATTTTCTATCAAGTCCTGTCAGTTGTCTTGGTGGCGGAGAATATGTCATTAACTCATTTCATGCAAAAAAGGCGCCCCTTCTATCATATTTCATGGCTGGTAAGGAAAGCACAAGCTGCAGCTTTTCTTCCCCATTATTTATTTTCTCCTCCTGTCACCTCCTAATCCCACAATTTGACACCTCTCTCCCTCTCCCTCCCCCTCCCTGTATTTTTCACAGTTAGGCCTTCTCTAATACACACACACACACACACACACACACACACACACACACACACACATAGTGCAAGTATTTAAGCATTTCTTTTTAATCTCCGTTTGCATTTATGAACCTTAATCTGGGATCAAATGACACTGATCTAGGGCTCATGGCACTTGTTCAAATTGTTTATAGAATTGCATTCAACATTAGTTTTAATTCAATTTTTTGGGATTACAATTGATTTATATTCCAAAGACCTAGCTCTCCAATAGGAGATAAGAGAGAACTTAAGAGAATTTGTATGTTATCTAGTACATCATTACAGAACTTTGAAAGCTATTCTAAAACCATGTTTATCAGTTAAAAAATAAATAAATTATCATCTTTAAGTAAATCTTTAAAGAATTTACAAGGTAAACATAAAGAAATTTTGGCAACATAAATAAAAAATGTAAAAGTAAATTAGAATGAAAATGAATCGTAGCAGCAACATTGAAGAATCAAACAGCCCTTAAAATTAAGGCCAGAACTGTTAAGTCATCTCAATTTCCAATGCTATGTGCTTGAAATGATGAGAAATGCAGGGAAAAACTATAAAAAATCTTCTCATTACTTGAGGCAGGAAGATGTGAATTAAACTTTGCTGTTAAACATAAAATCATGTTTCAAATTTTTTTCTGGTGGAGGAAAAAGAAGATGAAAGTATAAAGACATAGAACCATTACGAGTGATAACCACACAGATGAGTTGGGCTGTTTGGCCTCAAAACAGAAACAAAAGTCAGAAGCATGAAAGACCCGCCAATCAAACACAAGAAATATTAAAAAGTGAGAAAAGCCCACATTCAGGCTTCCAAAGACCCATCCCAAAATTCTGTCAAACAAATTATGTTAGAGTTACTAAGACATGTATAGATACGGCATATCTATGACAGATATCATATACACACATCCCAATTTAATATATCCACACACCATACATCCACACCTACAAATATATACTTGATCAGGTATCCAAATTTGAGAAGTTAAATTCTGCATAGAAGTTTCTGTCATGTATTCTTAATCTTATTAATATTAATTTTTATTAACGTTATACCCAGCTTGTGTACAGGTTTTCTCTTGCTACCCAATAAATTGAGAAGTCATTAAACTTCAGCAAAACTTGCAGGTGCAAACACCAGTTTCCAACATATAAAAAAATACAAATTGAGGGCTAAAACAGCATTTTTTTGTGGGGAAAAAAAAAAAACAAGTGATATAACTAAAATGCCTATCATTTATCGTTTGTCTAAATGAGATGAAATCGTTACAAAAATCATGGGAAATGGATAAAAGAAAAGTATTCATCAATAGACCAACTAAAGTCAGCCGTTTGAAGTTTAGACACCAGGTTCCCAATTTCAACTTCCCATGCCTCTTTACTTCTCTCTCCCTTTGCTTTTTTTACTAAATTGATTAAAAATGAACAAAGGAAATTGCGATTACGGAAAGTTGATTTTATAATCTGTTTAATATCTTTTGTTTTACAAAATTATTTTGAATCTAGTTATGGGGTGACTTGGATTTGTGTCGGCTATTTGCGTCTGATTGGATATCAAGGTCTGAACATGAATTGGATCAAAAGAAAACGAGGGACTATCTACTTCAGAGGATGTGAAAATATTAAAAAATGGAAAATAAAAAAAAATAACATAACAGACCTTCACAAAATGGTTTAGTTATAAAAATCTATAATTGAAACAAGGGTCATTTTCCAAGGTTTTCAACTTGAACTGTGACTTCCAATTGCAACTCCCAGTTGACGTCTACTTCTTTGAAAGAATTCCAAAAGAGCTTTTAGTCTTTGGAAGTCCTTCTTTCTTTAGGATTGTTTTCTATAAAAAGAAGACTACTTTTTCATTGGAAAGGGGATAAAAAAGAAATGCATCCAAAAATTGAAGATTTAACTAGAATTTTTTGATAAAAAGTTAGCAATTCCTTTAATCAACTACACTTGTAAAAAGAATTGACAAAGTTCAGTCAAATGAGCATGGGACTTTCTGAAACTAACTATGCAAGTATTTTTGACTTTTATTGATTAATTTCAATTTAGTTTTTCCTTACAATTATTCTGATTGAACTTAAATTGTTCTTATTTGGGTAAATCTCTTTGGCTATTGCTTGTATTAACAAAAGATAAAAAATCATATTTTGATATTATAAACATCGATCGTAGCTATAGGTTGTGACATCCCAATTTTTTTTGAAATCTACCCTTAACCCAAAATATATATCTATATATATTTGTGTGTGTATTTAAGAGATATAGGCTAGTAGTAGTAGTAGTAGTAGTAATAATAATAATAATAATAATAAACAGTTAAATGAGTCAAATAAAGAAATTAAGAAAAGAAAATAGGGGAATCAAGATTCCAGGGACCTAATTGAATAGAATAAAAAGATGGGGGTCTAACTAGAAGTTATAATGGAAGTAATTGAAGAAAATTAAAGTAGAAAGGGGATATAAAGGCACAAAAAATTTGGGGTAAAAATAAATAAATAAATAAATAAATCTGGACTGACCTTCGCAAGGTCGGTGACAATGGCATCACCAACCCAGCTGAAGGTTCTAGGTTCGACCGAAACCACATAAAACGGACAGGGTGTAAATGATTTCTGGAAAAAAGAGAGAGAGGGCTCTGAATTAACCAGGAATATCTGGGCTTTGCTATTAAACTGAACCAAAACTCACCCATTGAACTGAGAAGCTTCTGCCGGAAAAACCAACAAAAGTAAGGAAAATCGAGAAGAAATTAACCCCAAGGATCTATTCTAATCCTGTGCACAAAAAAATTTCATCAAATATAGGCTCATTCGAGCCCATTAGACTGGATTCCTCAAAAAAAAATTATTCCAAATTTGAATTGGCAGTAGCCTAGCGGAGTTAATAAACCAGTGCAACTTCTGGTTTTCTGTTCTTCATTACAACCGAATAAAGGTTTAGCCAGCTTTGTTTGGAAATTAACATCAGGCTTAGCTACTTATTTCACCAATTGAGTGAGTAAAACCTTGAATTTTTGCTCTAAGCCATTCGGGCTCTTTGCTCTGCGACTAGCTAGAACAAAGGAAAAAGAACTAGAAAAGTTCCCAACCGTTCCAGTTGCAGGCTTAGTCAAGAAAGGGGTAACTAAGTTTGGAAGGTGTTCTACAATCTGGGTTGAGCACTAGACGGCGTTGGAACTCCGGGTAAGGCTCTAAATCTTGGCTGGATGCTGTTTAGGGCTGGTAACAAGGGAGTTGGGCAGAGGAGACAAGACTCGACTGGAATTGGGTCTGGCCCGGTTCCCTGAACTGGGTTTAGTTCTAATTGAGCTTTGAACAGTCGGTTCAGGCCGATCTAAGTGGTATTAAGGCCGGTTTATCCTGGTTCTAAGAGGATTAAACTATAATATACTTAAATTGACTAAACTTTCAACTGGTTCAGCATAGATTTGGATGGTTTAACATGAGTTTAGGGTGATTTAAGGCTCATTAAAAATAAACTATCCCAGTTCAAGGATAAACCAGCGGGTTCACACATGGCTAGGCCAGCTTACTACAAAATTAAACCAAATTAGGCTAGTAAGGTAATTAAAGTTTAATGGTTCAAGGGGATGTTCGCCCCGGTTTCATGTCATTATGGCTAATTTATGCTAATTTAATGAGAATCATGTTCGATTCAAGGGGAAATTAAGTTAATTAACCTGGGTTACGGATATTGAAGGTTGGGTAGAGACAATTTAATTCAAGATAATTAATATAACAATTATTAGATATAATTTAAGATTAGAAAAGGATTATCTTTAAAAACACCAATAGGATAACATTTATGTACTTTTGGGATATTTATTAATATGTCACATAAATTTAAAAATGTGTACTCTTTAAATTTCTAGGAAAGGACCAGGGCCTCCAAGGTACAAACGAAAGCCTAGCTGAGGGGCTTCGCATCCAGACAGGTGAGTGACATCTTCCTAATTTTAGTCATTTTTTCAAAATATGTTTTTTTATGAAATAAAAGTAGATATCAATAATGATTGTATCTGATAAACCATCTACATGTTAATACTCATAAAGGAAATAGTCAGCTATGTTCTGATTCCTATTATGTGTCTGGTTTGATGGTTTTCATGAGATTTTGTGCTTCAGCACCAGAGTTAAATGTCAAGCAACCACCCGGGGCATGTGGTAGTTCTACGTGCATTACAGTATATGACATAGTCTATGACAAAGTATAGTATTTGAATCCCATAGAGGATTCCAGAATATTACAGAGGCCGCAGACTGTGTCAGTCCACTACCAGAAAAAATGCTATTAGTAACCGCAAATTAGTGACCGCACCAATGGGTCACTAATTAGTGACTGATTAGTGACCTAGTAGTGACCGAGTAAGGATAAGTTATTTGGGAAAAAATAGTAACCGATTTGTGACCGCATTTGTGACCACAATCACTACGATCAGAAATCGGTCACAAAGTTAGCCACCGCTACGCGATAAGTTACAAAAGGGTCAGTAATTAGTGACCGATATGTGGCGGTTACAAAATGAGTCCCTAATTAGTGACCCTCTCAAGGTGGGTCACAAAGAGGGTCACAAATTTGTGGGGTGGGCCTTTACTGTCGGTCACTGATTAGTGACCCCATTACGGTGGTTACAAATGAGTCACTAATTACTGACCTCGAATTTGGCGGTTACAAAAAAGGGTCACTAATTAGTGACCCCCTTATGGCAGTTACTATAGGGTCACTACTTAAAGGAAATGATCCTTTTACTGCGGTCACTAATTTGTGACCCCCTTTATTAGTTACAATTCGGTCAGTAATAAATTTGGTTGTAATTAAATATTTAGCTCACCAACTGGGAAAAATCTAGTTATGAGCATATATTTGTTCAGTTACAAGCATACCTCCATCTATGGAATTAAGAAGTTGACTAGTTCAGTTATAAGCAGAGTTTCATTGAGTTAGAAACACAGACTCATTAGATTACAAGCAAATCGTTGTTTTGTTACAAGTAGGAATGTATAGAGTTGCAAGCAAACACCTTTATAGTTACAAGCATGTGTACTCGCTCGGTTACAAGCAAAGACCAATACAGTTACATGCAAAACTCGTTCAGTTACGGGCAGAGTCTGTATAGTTGCAAGAAGAGTTTTTTACAGTTACAAGCATACAATTGTTCAGTAACAAGCAAGACCCGTATAGTTACAAGCAAAACACGTTCAGTTACAGGCAGAAACATATATAGTTGCAAACAGAGTTTTTTACAGTTACAAACAATACTTGTTCAGTTACAAGCAAAGACCTATATACTTACAAGCAAAGACCCGTTCAGTCATAAGCAGAGGTTGTAGTTTCAAACAGGAACATTCATAGTTACAAGCAAAGACTCATTCAGTTACAGGCAGAGACCCATACAGTTACAAGCAAAACTCGTTCAGTTACGGGCCGAAACCTATATAGTTGCCAGCAGAGTTTTTTACAGTTACAAGCAATACTTGTTTAGTTACAAGCAGATTGCTGTATACTTACAAGCAAAGAGCCGTTCAATTACAAGCAGATTTTGTATAGTTTCAAACAGGAACCTTCACAGTTACAAGCAAAGATTCATTCAATTATAGGCAGAAAACCGTAGAGTTACAAGCAAAAGTCGTTCAGTTACGGGCAAAGCCTGTATAGTTGCAAGAAGAGTTTTTTACAGTTACAAGCATATAATTGTTCAGTAACAAGCAAAGACATGTATAGTTACAAGCAAAACTCGTTTAGTTACAGGCAGATCCTATATAGTTGCAAGCAATGTTTTTTACAGTAACAAGCAATATTTGTTCAGTTACAAGTAGAGACTTGTATAGCTACAAGCAAAGACCCGTTCAGTTACAAGCAAATGTTGTATAGTTTCAAACAGGAACCTTCATAGTTACAAGGAAAGATTCATTCAGTTACATGCAGACACCAGTACAGTTACAAGCCAAACTCGTTTAGTTGGGTGCAGAGACCTATATAGTTGTAAGCAAAATTTTTTACAGTTACAAGCACACCTCTTTTAGTTACAAGCAGACCCCCTGCATAGTTAAAAGTAGACCCGTAAAGTTACAAGCAGAGGTTGTATAGTTTCAAACAGAAACATTCATGGTTACAAGCAAAACTCATTTAGTTACAGGCAGAGTCTAGTACAATTACAAGGGAAACTCGTTCAGTTATGGGGCAGACCTGTATATTCGGAAGCAGAATTTTTTATAGTTACAAGCAATACCCGTTCAGTTACAAGCAGAGAGCTATACGTTATAAGCAATAAATCATTCAGTTATAAGCAGAAGTTGTATAGTTTCAAACAGTAACATGTATAGTTACAAGCAAAAACTCATTAAGTTACAGGTAGACACCAGTACAGTTACAAGCCGAACTCATTCAGTTACGGTTAGAGGCTGTATAGTTGCAAGCGAATTTTTTATAGTTACAAGCAATATTTGTTCAGTTACAAGCAAAGACCTGTATAGTTACAAGCAAAGACCCGTTCAGTTACAAGCAGAGGTTGCATAGTTTCAAACAGAAATGTTCATAGTTACAAGCAAAAACTCATTCAGTTATAGGCAGAGTTCAGTACAGTTACAAGCCAAACACGTTCAGTTACAGGCGGAACCTGTATATTTGCAAGCAGAATTTTTTACAGTTACAACAATACTCGTTCAGCTACAAGCAGAGAGCTGTACAGTTACAAGCAATAATCTGTTCAATTACAAGCAGAGGTTGTATAGTTTCAAACAGTAACTTTTATAGTTATAAGCAAAAACTCATTGAGTTACAGGCAGACACCAGTACAGTTACAAGCCAAACTCGTTTAGTTACAGGCAGAGATCTGTATAGTTGCAAGCAGATTTTTTACAGTTACAAGCAAAACTCGTTCAGTTACGGGCAGAGATTTATATAGTTGCAAGCAGATTTTTTACAGTTACAAGCAATACTTGTTCAGTTACAAGCAGACACCTGTATAGTTACAAGCAAATACCCGTTCAGTTACAAGCAGAGGTTGTATAATTTCAAATAAAAACCTTCATAGTTACATGCAAAGACTCATTCAGTTACAAGCAAACACCAGTACAGTTAAAAGCAAAGACATGTTCAGTTAAAAGCATAGCCTTGTTTACTTACAAGCAACATACAAGGGCTGTTCAGCAATTTTATCAGAAGTGAAAATCTGATATTCTGTTACAACGACAGACCTATATAGTTACAAGTAGAGATCCATTCTGTTACACGCACATCTCCATTCAGTTCGAAGCATAACTCTCTCAATGTATTTAATATATGCTTGAAAAAGTATACGAGAAATATAGATCTGTACAATAACCAATAAAGAATATCTATACATTTGTTTTCCTGGATTTATAAAGTATGTATAAGCTTAGCCAACAATCAATAATTGTTTTCTTGCATCTATGTCATCTGAGTAATTACACAAAAAAATTGCAAGGTATTAAAAATTCTTCTTGTTGCATGTCCACCAGAAACTGTTACAGTCCCTTATTTTCCTATGATAGGCCATGCGAAGCTTAACTCAACCCAGTTTGTCCCAGACCCAGCATCCTTGAGTACTTTTCCGGTATTCATTTCTGGGGTGTGTCACCCAGTCACATACATATTGTTTTCTGAACTCTCGTACTATGACCTGTAGAAACGTATCAGATTAAAATTGAATGCACTCTCTTGTGCAAATCATCATAGTAGTGTGTTGTGATCAGTCACTTACAGGAGAATACTTAGGCATGGGTGCATTATCCCAAGTCTGCATGTATCTCAGTACATACACCCTGCAATCAGAACTGCATCCACATATTAAACATGAAAAATATAGCGAGACATTATATGTTCCAATTAATTTATATTCTATACTCACCTGTTTGATTGCTGAGGGAGATTGACATATTCCAGGTTGACTTGGTTGTCTTTTGGGGATCTGTGGCCAAATTCTTGTAGGAGCTCGTGAAATTTCATCGCCTAGGAAAAAGAGACATACATAATTCAGATGGTAGAGAAGATAGTGCAGTGAAATCTATGAATATGGTGTCAATGACATGATACCGTGAACTGGTCAAGTTGATGCTTTGGGCTTGCTTCGTTCATCTTTATGGAATTTAACACATATAGTATGCTGCTGGCAAGGGACAGCGCGTAACAGCTCCAAATGCTCCTTGTAGAGGCAAGGAGCAAAAACCTAGAATAATTATAAAATTTCAGTAACTGTACAAAGATATGAAAGTAACTAAACAGTAGTATGCTTGTAAGTAAGCGTACATTATAACAACCATAATTAAACTTATCCATTTGCAACTGAAGATGTCATATCCTATTACAATTTGATCGAAGACACTCTCTACAAAGTGGTGTCTTCGCAGTCCTCTCGAAATGTACAATTACATTATCCTACATGGGAAAAAAAATTGTTATCCACTCATCAAAATATATTGAAACTACTGACTACAAGTATAAAAATTCTCACCATAAAGAGGGGGTTAAGAAAATGTCGAGTTACAACACCATTTTGTTCTAATTGTTGGTGATTCCACAGTGTTGCAGCAAAGATGGAACCTAATTTGGGCAGCTCAACATTAAACAGTGGAACTGAATATTAAATAATGCTATGAAAAGTAAGTAATACATACCATATTGGATATCCACTGTCTATTATAGAGAGTGTGCAGGTCTGATTGTGACAAGTGGACTCTGAGCATACTAACAAGCACCCTTTCATATAAAGAGAATGTATGTGAATCATATTGTCACAGAAATATATAAATTAGTTTGAACTAGCAAATTAATTTTGAGGTACTGTCTTCATCAGACGATGATTTGCCGGTGCAAAAAGAAAATAGGGCGTTGAGGGCAAAGTTATTTTTGTTTTTAGACGAGGCTGCCGATGGTTTTTTCCTAGCATATGTTCTTGTTTGGCAAGGAAGAACATCCTCGTCTACTTTACCAGCAGGGACTTCCTCAGGTTGTTCTTCTTTCTGAGGTGCCCCTTTGGTATTCTTCGGCTCGTCAGCTTGTTGCTGAGATGCTGGGGATGCAGCAGCAGGTGCCCCTTGGGTTTGATTGTGTTCCTCCTAAGCTTCTTCCTGCTATGCTCTATCGAGGGACTTTAAGGGTGTTGCGGCCGCAGCCATCAATTCAATGTCAACAAGTTTCAATTTCTTGTAAACTGTTGACATTACTTCTTTATAGATATTCCTTGTGAGCTGAAACAAAGTTAAAGTTAAATATATATAAAAAATAAGCCCTAGTGATGTGGCAGTTAGTGTTCAGTGTTTACCTCATACTGCAGCGTACTAGCGGCAATGTTCGGATCCTGGCCGGCGCTTTCTGGGGGGACAACACCCAGGAATGTATGTCAATATGTTAAATGAATCAACCTTTATAGAAGTACATTGAAAACAACACGCTTGTAACTTCACATACACATGCTTGAAAGTTTACATATATAATGTTTGAAAGAAATAATATGAGTGGTTGTAACTTAACAGATACTTTACAGTACCTCTTTGCCTCTCCTCTCAATTTGACTGTGCCTTTGAATTTGTTTGTTTTTCCATTGCCTCGTTAAAGGCGCCTCATTACTAACTTAGATTGATGGGTTGGGGAATTTGTAGAAGTAAAAAAGCTAGTAAATTCAAAATAATAAAACTGTCAGTTGTAAATTTCAAGTAAGATTATGCAAGTCCAAAATGTGACAACAAAAAATAGCTTACCATTAAGAAGAATGTACAACCATCGAGTGATTTCTTTGATCCCCCCCCGCCTTAAACTCCCAGATCACAGCCACTAGCGAATCCATAATTAGTTGACCCCAGTTATACTGTGATGGATTGCTAACGTCTGCTATAGCATCTAGGAGTCTAGTACTAGGGGCATTCTTGGAGGTTGGGCAGAGGAGTACGGTCAGGGCATACAAGATGAATGATCCTCTGAACATTATATCCACAGTGCCTAACTAATATTTGCCTCCAAAGTGGTTAGGCTTACACCCTTAAGTGCCTGCACCTCTGCAGACACTTTCCTGCCCTCTTGTCACCTAGAGCTATGGACGTGCTAGACGAAAGTATGCCAAGTACTGTGCAACGTCCGCAATTGTGACCTCAGCCCTGTTGCCCTGGACAACCACTACTCTTACATAACAATCAAAATTGTTGACCAGATCCACACAGATGTCCAGGGCCAACAGTTTACAGTCAATCTCCACCAAAACCCCAAAACCCATCTCTTAAACATGCTGCCTCTGCTCTTCAATTAGTTGGCCACTAACTTCTGAAATTTTATTGGAGAACACCTTGACAGGACAGCAACCTATTTCCATGATAATGCCAAAAGTAAGAATTCAATGCTTGTAATTTGGCATTTTTGTATGTAATTTGTTTGACATGTTTATAGTAGTAAGATTGCAGGTGGCTACTTGAAAATTTACTATTAACATAATCGTTATTATAGTTTAACATACATATGCTCGTAACTTAGCACTTACATCATGAGGCTTTGCATCACTCTTAGACTGATATTGTCCTTGAAAGCTTGCCGCCTTCTTCTGGCAGCTTCATCATACCTCTCCTTCTCTGAGTAGGGTAGCTCATTCCATGCATTTAGTACGATTCGATGACCCCGTGCAAATCCCGAGCCGTAATTTTGTGCATTTTGAGCCATGAATTCCAGCCTGCAATCAATAATAATTTGTTAATTGCATATTTTGTACAATATTGTGAATTTTAAGATGGACAATATTACCTGAAAAGATATAGACCACTAACACATCTGTCCCCATGATTTACTGGGGCTTCATTTACGCTGCTCACAAAAGCAACATGCAACAGCAGTCGTCCGTTCTCTTTTCTGTGCAACTCTTTTACGTGCCATTCTATATAAGCAACATCGGCAGAATAATGACGAACCATACTATGGATGGTTGACACACAGCACATGCTTGTAAACTCACACAAAAAGGATAGATTTCCTAAGATTGCTCGCAACCCACAGTTGGTGAAAACATATGATATTGGCCAAAAAATTATTTAAACTGTTCACTTATCATCAGTTTCGTTAAAGCTCAACCAATGGAAAGCAAAATATACAGAACAGAGCCAGTAACATGGCCGGTGCAAAATACTTACAGACGGCGAGAAGCTAAATTAGGGTAGAAACAGAGACGAGGGGAGGAAGAGAGAGCTTACAAGATTCCTTGGTAGTTGCTCCTTCGGGGTTGACGGTGTGGTGGGTTGTGGGTTATCGTTCCGGCAGTGCTCGGACGATGGTATAAGAAGGGTTTGGTATGGTCGTGCTGTCACCTGGTTTTTCTTCATCGCTTGGGGTGCTCGAAGCAGTAATCATATAATTCAGTCACTGTACCATTTATGGGATGTACAGAGAGTGTATGCATGGGGAAGAGGAGGCGGATCGTAATCATTAGTATGGCAGAACATTTAAAAAGTCAAGTAATAGTTCCGTTACAGGCAACTAGTTCCGTTTGGTTTCGTTTAGTGGCAGATTTCCAGTATGTTACAAGCATAGGTCAGTAAGTTGCAAGTATATGTCCGTTCAGTTACAATCATATTTCAGTTCAGTTACAAGCATGGCTTCCTGGCACCAAAATGGCTGGGAGGTCAGTTACAGGCATATTTCCTGTATGTTACAACCATAAGTCAGTTCAGTTACAAGCATGACTTCCAGGCACCAAAATGGCTGGGAGGTCAGTTACAGCATATTTCCTGTATGTTACAAGCACAGGTCAGTAAGTTACAAGCATATGTCAGTTCAGTTACAAGCATGAATTCCGGCACCAAAATGGATGGGAGGCCAGTTACAAGCAGAATTCTTGTATGTTACAAGCATAGGTCAGTAAATTACAAGTATATGTCAGTTCAGTTATAAGCATGAATTCTCGACACCAAAATGGCTGGGAGGCCAGTTACAGGCAGAATTCCTGTATATTACAAGCATAGGTCTGTAAGTTACAAGTATATGTCAGTTCAGTTGCAAGCATGAATTCCCGGCACCAAAATGGCTGGGAGGCCAGTTACAGGCAGAATTCCTGTTATGTTACAAGCATTGATCAGTTCAGTTACAAGCATGACTTCAGTTACAAGTTCATTGTCTATGTCAATTGATTATAGCAATCATACATTATCCAACAAATATATTTATAGAGTACATTCAGTCACACTAATATAAAAAATGGCTTGTTCGGTAGCCCGGTCATCTATTTTTTTCCCCAACATGTTTAACTTAATCAATTTATTTATATATATCAACTATAGTAGTTGTATATTTTATAATAAATATATTTATACCATTTTACAGAATTTCACTATTACTAATAGAAATTACACTCTAAAAACAAAAAATAATCAATTTTTAAAATGAATATAAATATAAAAGATAACAAAAAGAAGAAATATACAATCAAATAATAAAAATATTTTTAATTATTTTTATATATAAGATTTTTTAATTTTGTATATATACCACTACACGGTTTGGTTCTATTTATACGATTTGTCCAAACATCAATTCAAACCAAACCACACTCTACGGTTTGGTTCAGTTTATGTGGTCTAGAAGGTTTGATTCGGTTTGTTGAACACCCCTAATAGCAATGCCAAATCTGGTAAACTATATTGGGTGAGGGCTAGATATTGTTATCCGACCCGCACTCAACTTATCTGGACAATACTATCCTCACTACCACTGCTAACCGTTACTTCTACCATTTCTGCAAATAAGATAATTAACCAAATCACTATGCGATCAAGATACTTTATCCAAAACTTTCCATATCTTCTTATCCTATCCTCCATCCCCCCCTACAGAACGACCCCATATATAAAGAGTATATTGGTTCAGTTTTTAATGCTCAATTTCAATCAAACCATTACTACGCAGTTTATAGTTTGGTTTGGTTTCGGTTTCAAACCATGTTTGTGATTTTAAAATAAAATGAATTAAATTCACTAATTTTATTTAGAGCACTAATACAAATTTAGTCATCCATTATTTCCCCAACATGTTTAACTTAATAAATTAATTGTTTATTAATTATCTATAATAGTTATACATTTTATATTATATTTTTATTATACCATGTTACAAAATTTCACAATTACTAATAGAAATTACGCTCTAAAAAAGAAAATAATCAATTATTATAATTCATGTGAATATAAAAGATGACAAGAAGAAGAAATATACAGTCAAACAATAGAAATATACTTATATATAAAGATAGGATTTTTATTTTTGTACATATATAAATATAAGGTTTGGTACGGTTTGTCCAAACATCAAATTCAAACAAAACTATACTCTACGGTTTGGTTCGATTCATGTGGTCTAATCAGTTTGGTTCGATTTGTTGAACACCCTACTTGATAGGGGCGCCCCTCACCAAATTTGCGCATTATAAGGCGGGTAAGTTAAAACATTCCAAAATTCAGTTCCCCCTTGCAAGTTTGTCTCATACGCGCTGACCTACATTACGATAACACACAGATAGAGGGAGAGAGAGAGCGTGAGAGAGAGAGACGACCCACACGACGGGTGCCT
This sequence comes from Thlaspi arvense, assembly GCA_911865555.2. Taxonomy (NCBI): domain Eukaryota; kingdom Viridiplantae; phylum Streptophyta; class Magnoliopsida; order Brassicales; family Brassicaceae; genus Thlaspi; species Thlaspi arvense. Next base: position 60,699 of record CAJVSB020000163.1, read on the forward strand.
TGATTCCTACAGGGTGTGACTGTGGTCCACTATTCTGCGTTCCTCCTCACAATTGCATTCCTGCCCGTGACGTTGCAAAATATATTTATAAGTGTTTTCTATCCTCAGTTTCTGTTTTATTTCATCAAACATTTTTGGTCCTCCCGTAGTATCTTGGCGTGAGAGTTTATTCTGTACGAGGTTATATTGGGTAGTTTAATATATACAATCTGTGCATTATTTCGTAGTTTCTCCAGTTTGCTTGCTGTCGCATCTATTTGGCTATTTGCCATACAAATAGTATAACTCACTTATGGTTATGGGAATGGAATGTTAGATAACATTGAAATTCATCAATTTTGTTACCTATTCTTCTCCTAAAATAAGCCCTTCGTAGAATATGGCTTCCAATCGGGATTGGATGTACCGGCGCTTGGATGGAAATGGGTTTCTAAGGGACAAGTTTGCTAAGGGGGTAGTACAATTTCTAGAATTGCATATTCCCATGCAGAGATTGTGAATAATGCTTGTATAAAATGCCCATGTTTAAAGTGTCGCAATCAGAAATTCAATGACCGTGAAAACTGTACACATCACCTCGTACATTATGGTTTCGAGAAAGGCTACACTATCTGGGACATTCATGGGGAACCATTTTGCCTATGTCCAGTTGGTGAAACATCTACATCTAGGAATGCTGACAACTTTGGGATGAGAGACATGATCTTGGATGCTACAGGACCGAATTTTGATTGGTCATTTCTTAAGGATGAGCATCCAACGGACAGGAACAACCACCAACCCGGAAGCTGAGAAGTTCTATCAATTGTTAAAAGATGCTGAGGAACCTTTGTGGCAAGGTTGCAGAAAACAGACAAGATTGTCTGTAGTGTCGCAGATGTTGAATATTAAGTCCAATTTCAACCTATTCAAACCATGTATGGACCGCATCATAACATTGATGAGAAGCATGATGCCAGAAGATGTAGTGTTCCCAAGTAACTTGTACAATTCAAAGAAGATGGTGGCCAAACTTGGGTTGGATTATCAGAAGATCGATGTTTGTCAGAGAAATTGCATGTTATATTACAAAGAAGATATGCAAAAGACAAAGTGCACGATGTGCGGTCATGAAAGATACAAGCCACGAAATGTAGGCTCTAGAATAGATGTGTCATTCAAGGTTTTGCGCTACTTACCTCTCATCCCAAGACTTCAAAGGCTTTATATATCAAAGATTACATCCAAGGAGATGATATGGCACTTCCATAATCCATGTGAAAATGGTAACATGGCACACCCTACGCATACTGAAACGTGGAAGCATTTTGATCGTACTCATCCTCAATTTGCATCTGAGCCATGCAATGTTCGCCTAGGAATGTGCACAGATGGATTTACTCCATTCAACAACAACGCCATTCTTTATTCTTGCTGGCCAGTAATGCTGGTCGTATACATTCTTCCCTGGGCATGGCAATGAAGGAACCATATATTTTCTTAAATATGGTTATTCTGGGTCCAAAATCTCCCAAAAAAAGTTGGATGTGTTTTTGCGACCTCTTATTGATGAATTACAACTATTATGGCATGAAGGAGTCGAGACGTATGATGCATTCAATAAATAGAATTTCATTATGCGGGCAGCCCTTATGTGGACAATTAACGACTTCCCGCCTACGGCATGGTATCTTGCTGGAGTACTCATGGTAGATTGCCCTGTCCATATTGCATGGAACGTACGAAGGCTTTCCATCTAGTGAAATGGATGGAAGCACTCATAATTCGATTGTCACCGTCAATTTTTGCCTTCCAATCACGCATATCGAGCACAAAGTCGACAGTTTATCCGAGGTCGACATGAAGAAGACAATCCTCCTCCACGTTTATCAGGAACAGAAATCAAGGGAAAACTATCTGTATTGCCTCCACAAAGCTACGATGAAGATGGGAATCCTAAAGATTTGCCTGTATATGGCAATGCACATAATTGGATTAAAAGAAGCATATTTTGGGAGTTGTCTTATTGGACCACAAATCTTATTCGCCATAACTTGGATGTGATGCATATTGAAAGAAATGTCTTCGAAAAATGTTCAACACTTTGCTAGATGTGAAGGGAAGGTCGAAGGACAATGGGAATGCAAGGAAAGACATAGAGTTGTACTGTGATTGGCCTGAACTACATATGTTTCAGAACAATAGAGGATAACTAGTGAAACCCAAAGCAACCTACACATTAAGTGCCGAACAAGTGAAAGAGGTGTGCAAATGGATGAAAGGCCTGAAACCTCTTGATGCCTATGTTTCAAATATTGGCCGATGCGTAAACGAAAAAGAGTGAAAGTTCTATGCAATGAAGAGTCATGATTGCCACATGTTCATGCAGAGATTACTTCCAATTATTTTCCATGACCTCTTACCTAAACTGGTTGTGGGAAGCCATATCAGAGCTGAGCTTTTTCTTTAGAGACATATGCTCAACTGTTTTGCATGTAAAACACATGCAGCTCCTGGAAAATAATATTGTGGAGATAATCTATAAATTAGAGAAAATCTTTCCACTGGCATTCTTCAATGTAATGGAGCATCTTCCCATCCACTTGGCCTACGAAGCAAAAGTGGGCGGGCTGGTACAGTATCATTGGATGTATCCATTTGAAAGGTATAATACTAAGTTACCAAATTCGACAATGTACAGTTTTGCATTTATGCATTGGTCGATTATCATGCAAACCAAATCAATATAGTCTCTATATTTTCATAGGTGTCTACGCCGTTTAAAGCAAAATGTGAAAAATTGTGCCCCTGTGGAAGCTTTTATTGTAGAGGCATATATTACTGAGGAGTAAGTAGCAACATTTTGCTCTTTATACTTTGACTCCAATATACACACCAGATTAAATCAAGTGTCCAAAAATGACGATGGTGGGGAAGTGCAGTTGCGTGGAGAGCTTTCAGTTTTTTATCATCCAAGTAGACCTCTTGGTACTCAAAGAAATCGGTGACATTTCCACAACGACGTAGAACATTGGGCGGCACACAGATATGTGCTCCCATATTTGAAGAAGTTGTTCCTTTTATCATGTGAGTTCTCATAACATGCAATTTATGATCACCTCAGAAACAGTTCTAACTTATTATGACTGATTTTTGGATTTGTCCATTAAGTTTGATAAAGACATGTATAGACTATATCCAAGCCTCACAGAGGAGGACTTGGAGAGATTACGGGATTCCAAATTCCCCCGATGGTTGCTGGATTATGTAAGTATAACAAAGTAACAGTTTCAGCCACTAACTGTATCATGACAGCTAAAATTACGTAAATACAACTTCGCAGGTTAGAGATCCTCAACATATGGTTGATGAAAACATTTACTGCATAGCACAAGGACCTAGTCAGTTGGTCAAAACATACAATGGTTATTTTATAAATGGGTATAAATTTCACACGCTTGATTATGGGCGGCATAAATCCACATTGAATAGTGGTGTCTGTGTGCGGGGAGCTCATGGAGCGAAGATGAGGTTGATTATTACGGATTGTTGGAAGAGGTGCTGGAATTGGAATACTTTGGAATGGGAAACCATGTCGTTTTATTCAAATGTCATTGGTTTGATGTGTTCCCTAGCCATCTTAGACTGAATCCGCGATTTGGGCTGGTTGAAATGAATCACACCCGAAAGCTGAACACTACTGATCCATTTGTATTGGCTCAACAAGCCCAGCAAGTCTATTACGCAAGTTTCCCCAAAAACACTAGGGGGAGGCGTGACTGGCATGTAGTGTGTAAAGTTAAATCAAGAAGCTGAATTCAGATGCCCCTTCTGACAAAGCAGAGGGAACGCGATATTGCTCTAACTGATGCTCCATGCTCCAAAAAGTATCAGCACCATTTCAAATTGTCCTTACTGTTGAACTTGATTCTCTGGGTATCTTAGTAGATCATAGTGCAACACTAATTAAGGTACCTATTGAGGAACTTCGACCCATCCAATTGTAGCCAAGTACATGAGAGGGAGTGGAATTTGAAGAAGGAGATACAGATGAATCTGAACTTGAGTTTGAAGATTTTGATTCAAATAGTAGTTGGGATGGGGGAGATGATTAGCGACCAGTGACTTTTGGTTCGATCTGCTAAATAACATTTTCAAAATATTTAGAAAAAAATTCTACTGTTGTACATGCCCATTTTCCTCATATGTTTACAATATTTAGTTTTTGTTTCAAGTTCGACAAGCTGTCCAAGGTTTATTTTTTTGTTTGTTGAACTGTTCAGTATTAACTCAGAATATGCTTCAGTATTAACTCACACAACATGTTGTATTAACTCATCCAGCTATCTACTACTCCATTTCAACTGACAAAACCAATCAGGTAACCTCTATTATTTGTCATGTCAACTGTCAAAATTTGGATTTATGAAAAAGATTACACTGGCAATGCATGCTGTATGTGTAGGATGTCTTCTAGCAGAGGCCGGGGAGTTGGTAGGGTGGTTAGAGGTGGGCGTGGACTTGGCGACAGCCACACTACTGACTAGGTGCGTCAGACGTTTGACCAAGCAGCTGATGAATTCCATATTCGAGATGAGTCAAAGGCCGGTAGGCGGACGGTGGATACATCATCGAGCGCTATAGCTGTGGCCCAACCCTCTCCATGTAACGTTGAACATGCTGGCCACCCTTTCCTCCCAGCACAGCACATGCAAGTTAGCCTGAATCCGCGAGTTCTGAACCTACCCATATTGATGACCGCCACATATCCAACCATTTCATGATGGGTAAACTTTGCTTCTAACTTGGTCTAATTTTATTATTTAGTCCTAACTTATTTACATATTGCTGCAACTGAACTTCATTCAATTTGCATTTGACAGCTTCATTCCCAAGGGTGTCACTCGCCAAATAATGTCCATTCTTAGGGGTATCTGGGGCCACATGCAACATGGGAGCAAGTCCCTCAGGATAGGAAGGACAACCTATTTAATAAATTTAAGGTGATACTATATATATCCAAACAAATATTTGTTCTACATAACAAGAATCTGTAATTTACATAATTGCAATTTAAACAACTATTCTAATTCTGATAGGAGATGTACACATGGTTGCCACACCATGATGCTAGTATACGACACCCATGGGAGCAAACCCACAAGAGAAATTACAAGAGCACAATTCATAGAATAAAGAAAGCAGCAATCCAGCAAGTTGGGAGTGATGACCCAAGGGATCTAATGAGAGTAGTGCCCAAATATATGCTCGCCATTGACTAGGAGGCAATCTGTAATGGTTAGATGAATGCACAAACTATCAGAATAAGTGCATAAAAGTCAGAGGGAACAGATTGACTGAGAAAGATGGATCAATTGTAAAGCACACGGTGGTTCCATTTCATTTGCCGAGCACAAACGTAGAATGGTAAATTTCTTATCATAGTCACAGTTCAGTTATATTTATTTATATAAATTATTCACTTAATGAATTAATACACTAGGAACAAGGCAGGACAAGGGTTAGCCAAGTTGCAGTCCATGACTGTACTCACCGGAGAAAACAAGGAGGGGTGATTATGTCGACAACAAGTCGGAGAGGGTTCGAGTAAGCTTCTAATACCAAATTTACAATATATTAAAAATTCACTACCATAATTTCTAGACAAAGTGCTTAAAATTTGATTTTCCACTAGACCTATTATATTCTTAAATTTGAAGGTAGCTTACTTCTTGAATTAGAATGTGGCTTATATACTTCGTTTAGGCAAGTAAGCTTCTAATAGCTTCAATACCATTATATGAGGCTGAGCTGAGATCTGCTTGTAACTAAAACAATTGTTGCTTGTGTGACTGAGATTGAACTTCATTTTATCAACGAAAGATTATGAACATAACTGAACTTTAATGTGTTTGTAATTGTAAGGGCCTCTCATTGTAACTGTATAACACTATGCTTGTAACTGAATAAGTCATTACCTCTAAGAGTTGGTCCTAGTTTGGTTGAATAGAGGGACATATCTGCATATAACTGAACTGCGATCTGCTTGTAACTGAACTGAGTCCTGCTTGTAAGTGAAACAATAGTTGCTTGTGTGACTGGGATTAAACTTCGTTTTATCAATGAAGATATATGCACATAACTGAACTTTATTGTGCTTGTAACTGTAAGGTCCTCTCTTTGTAACCGTACAATACTATGCTTGTAACTGAACAACTCATTGCCTCTAAGAGTTGGTCCTAGTTGGTCAAATAAAGGGACATATCTGCATGTAACTGAACAGAGATCTTCTTGTAATTGAATAGAGTCCTGCTTGTAACTGAATAGAATACTGCTTGTAACTGAAACAATGGTTGCTTGTGTGATTGGGATTAAACTTCATTTTATCAATGAAGATATATGCACATAACTGAACTTTAATGTGCTTGTAACTGTAGGGGCCTCTCATTGTAACCGTATAAAACTATGCTTGTAACTAAACAACTCATTGCCTCTAAGAGTTGGTCCTAGTTTGGTTGAATAGAGGGACATATCTGTATGTAACTGAACTGATCTGCTTGTAACTGAATAGAGTCCTACTTGTAAGTGAAACAATGGTTGCTTGTGTGACTAGGATTAAACTTCGTTTATCAATGAAGATATATGCACATAACTGAACTTTAATGTGCTTGTAAATTGTAGGGGCTCTCATTGTAACTGTACAAAACTATGCTTGTAACTGAACAAGTCATTACCTCTAAAAGTTGGTCCTAGTTTGGTCGAATAGAGGGACATATCTGCCTGTAACTGAGCTGAGATCTGCTTGTAACTAAACAGAGTCTGCTTGTAACTGAACAACGTCCTACTTGTAATTGAACCAATGAATGCTTATGGCTTAGACCTGTTCAGTTACAAGCATAGTTCCGACTGGTTACAACAATATCGCAGCTGAGTTACAAGCACAGTTCTATTTGTCTTTCTAACCACAATCTATTTTTTAAATTCTTCTATTCTAGTCTTATCAGGTAATGTGATTACTTGTCATTGATTTATTTGTAGGAGGAGTATGACCACTCATTTTGCAGTCAATATGGCAGCAATCCTACTCCAGAAAACTCATTTGATGCACAAAAATGGGTTGCAATATGTGGTAGGCCTTGCAAAAATCGAATTTATGGTGTTAGGAATACCTATCATCGTAGAGAGCTTGCTTCTATTGGCAGTTCATCTAAATCCATCTCTACAGCACCTCCTCCTGGATATGTCAGTTTGGATCAATTACAAGAGGCAATTGTTAAAGCGCTTGCAGAGAGAGACAAGCAGCAGCATCAAGAGAGGCACAAGTGCTTCAGGAGGCCAAGAAATTAGCAAAGGAGACACTGAAGGCCGGAGAGAGGCAATGAAGGCCAGGGAGGAGGCTATGATGGCTGCAATGATGAAAAGTTCAATACAATGCAAGGTGGATCATCAACCCAAAATCAGAGCACTGGAGAAGGCAACAAGCAGTGAAGTTACAGTTTAACATTGTTATGTTTTAATACTTTACATTATTATTTCATTTTTTATGTTCCAAAATAGTTATCAAATTGTATTATTAAAGATTTTGACATTTCAAACTAATTGTACGACGATGTTTCATTACTTTTTATGTATGCTACTGGTGAATAACAATTGAGATGATACAAATGCGTTACAGGAATTTTTTATAATGCATTATGGAATTGAAATGATATATATGCATTACAATAATTACAACATCAGTGACCCTTACAATGGGCCACAAAGAGGTCACAAATTAGTGACCCAATTGTGACCTTGCACGCAACTAGGATATAAGGTTTATGGGGGTCTAACTAAAATAGTGACTGACTAGTGACGGAAAATTGTGGTCACTGATTACTTACCGCATTCTCGGTCACTAAATGTGTATCTAATTTTGTTATAAAGAAGGGTCTCTAAAATAATTAGTGACCGCCGCAATCTGTCATTAATCAGTGACCACCGAAATCGGTCACAATTAGTGATCGCATGTTTTTCGGTCACTAATTAATGATGGAGAAACAGTGGCACTATTTAGTGACCAAAAGCAAATGGCGGTCACTAATTAGTGACCGATTTTATTCGGTCATTGATTAGTGACTACCTTCGTCACAAAACCGATTAGTGACGAGGGTTTTTGTGACTGCCTGTAGTGGTCACAAATGCGATCACTGATTTATTCAGTGACTGCTGCCCTTTGAAATTAGTGACCGATCATGCGGTCACAAAATGACATTTTTCTGGTAGTGGTCTAGTTGAAAGAATCGCAGCAACCCTCAGTATAGATTACACAATGCAGTAGTGCCCAACATGTTTTGTGGACTTTTCTGGTTTTTATGATTTTACTGCTCCCTCCACAGATGAACCATTATCGGTTGTGCACACCGATTAAGACACACGCATGACATATGCACCATGATTTTTATGATTTTCAAATTCCAGTGCTTCTCCGATTTCCTTCAAATATATATAGACAGGTATTCAATCGACTATCACTATGCAAAAATAATATCCTCTTACAAATATGATTTTCTTGACTTGAGTTTATTTGCTATGACATGCGCATGGAATTTCATGAAAAAGCGTGTTTTTCTGATTTCTTAAAGATACATAGATTGATGTCTTGTTTTGATGATTCTTATGCAAAAATTTATTTACTAACATAAAGGAAATTTTTCTGATCTAAGTTTTCTTATGGATTTTCAGAGTTTCTGTGATTTTAACCACCTTGCTTTATATTGATCGATGTTCCTATTCAAACTTGATTTCTTTAGCAGAATTCATATGTTACATTTATTGTGTTGAATTTTTACAAGAAGGTACGTTTAATTATTATATTATAAAATCCTAACTGTTTCCACTAAGATTAGGTAGCGTGTCATTCACTGAGACAAAATGTCTTATTCCCTATTTTTCCTATGCAGTAATTTGCCAAATAGTAGTGTTGCATCACTCGTAGTGGAGGTTGGGCCAGTAAAGTTAAATTGGTTTAAGGTGAGTGTGCAGATTATTTTCTGATCGTTGAAAACGTATGCTAAGTAAATTGGTAAATTTAATTTGATAGAAAGGAATTCGAGAAGGGTTATATTGGCTGATATGCTACTGTGTCAGGGACACAGGGGTACGTCAGTTGCTACCCGGCTATCATGCCTCACTAGGTCAGCAAGGGTAGGGCGTGACATAGGTAATGCAAACTAGCCCATCTAGAGGGTCTTTTTTTCTCTTCAAAAGAGTGCTTTTTGGTTAAATAAAGTATTTTTGATCCGAAATAAACTATTTGCGTAAGCTTCTAGCCAAAAAAAAAAAAATGCAAAAGCAAAAAAAAATCATTTTCTACTTTTTTCAAAAGCTATTTGAAATAGCTTCTAAAAATGGCCTTTGGAGTAGAAAAAAGAGAATATTAATTTTGGCCAAACATATCCCCCACATAATTGAAAAATTTAATTTTACTCTCACCATTTTTAACTAGCATTCTTTTCTTTCCATCATACTGCCACTATTTGGCCACAACCACCTGTTCACTGCATACTACCATGTCTTCTTCTCTCACACTCTACCATGCCTGCTATCTCTCCATTGCTACTAGTGCCTTTGCATATCCTCCTCCTCCTCCGTGATCTCCATGTCCAAAGTCATATCAAAATTGAAATCCTCGTTCCACCAAGACAAGGCCCTAGAGATCTAATCCTCCGTCTTTGACGAGATATCCTCAATGATGTCTCGCTTCACCCAAGAGCTTGTTGTGAAGCACCTAAGTATCACCGATTCACCGACATCAAAACCATCCTTGAATCCTGCAAGACGGACCCTAAAATTACCCAGGAAATGACCTCTCATCTCTCATTCGATCCTAGAGAATGAGAAGGGGCTTGAGAAGAGAGGAAATTGGGAGATTCGCAGATGGCTGGCTATAGCAGAAATGGGTTGGGTGTGGAAGAGAGAGAAATGGGGTGGGAAAATATAATAAAAAGACACTTTTATAAAATTCATCCTAATAGGTAAAAATATAGAATAACTTTTGCTTCTAGAAAATTACTTTTAAAAAAATCACTTCGCAAAAAATCTCCTAAAAAAAAGTCCATTCAAATAGGATCTAAATCTGGTAACAAAGCAATTGGAGAAATACTTTTGATCTACAATAGATTCAATGGTCAATAATAACATTAACATGGGTACTTCACCAAAATTAAGAACTATCAAGAGCTAGTTCTTGAAAAGAAGTGAAGGCATAATCCATGAGAACTTTTTTCAGAAGATTTGATTTTATTAGAGATTTGATTTTATTATTTTTTTATATTAAATTTATAGTTATTTAGGATACAAAATTCAAATTTTCACAATTATCTTAAGAGATTAACCTTCTTTTTTTTTAAAAAAAAAAAAAGTCTTTAGCCTTTATGAGTCTTTCATTCTTTAGGACTCCTCTCTATAAAAAGAAATTATTTTTCCATTGGAAACGAAGGAGAAAAAAAAAGTTGTCAAAAAGGTCAATACTCAACTAGAATTTTTCGACAAGAAGTTAACAAGTCCTTCAACCAACTATGCTTGAGAAGATAATCGGCAAAGTCCAACTGAGTGAGCATAAAGATTTGCGATATCAAATCTCAAAAGTTAGACTGTCTACATAGGAATTGGATTTATACTTGGATTTTTCTTAAGATTTAGATAGGATTTTCTAAAACTAATTGTATAACACTACAAGAAAAAGGCTGATTACCGACGCAATTTACCAATACAAACCATATTCGTCGGAATACAGACCATATTTTCGACGAAAACACTGTGTCAGTAATTTACCGACGCAACATCGACTCAAAAGGTCGTCAAAAACATTACCGACGCAAAATTTCGTCGGTAATCAATGGAAAAAAAAAAAAAAAGAATTACCGACGCAATATATTGTGTCGATAATTAATAAAAAAAGAAAAAAATTTACCGATGCAACACATTGCGTCGGTAATGGATAAAAAAAAGTAAAAAAATTTACCGACACAAAATAGTGCATTGGTAATCAGTAAAAAAATGAAAAATACTGATGAAAACATCTTACGTCGGTAAAATAAAAAAAAGGTTAAAAAATTACTGACGCAAATTTGCGTCGGTAATTCCTTAAAAAAAAAGAAAAAAGATTACTGACGCAAAGAGTGCATCGGTAATGAACAAAAAAATAAATAAATAAAGAAAATAAATCTTACCGACGCAAGGGCATGCATCGGTAACAGATAAAAAAAAAAATATTACCGACGCAGGACCTGCGTCGGTAACAAATAATATTACCGATGCATTACTGCGTCAGTAATACAAAACAAATAATAAAAAAATATTACTGATGCAAATTTGCGTCAGTAATTTGAATTTTTTCACCGGTGATGGGCGGCAACACGAATTCTGAGGTGCGGTTTACGAGGAATTACCGACGCACTTTACCGATGCAGTGCGTCGGTAATTCCCACTACATATACGCATCAGCCCCGACCCCCCAGTCATCGTCTTCATCTCTCTGCTCCTTCTCCCTTTCTCTCTATTTTCTCTCTCTATTTTGCCCCCGCCGTCGCCGCCTCGCTGCCCACCGCCCCGCCACTGCACCCCGCCGCCCCGCTGCACACCGCCACCACACTGCTCTGCACGGGTACGATCAATCTATCCCATTTCTTTAATTTTACATAATGAATGCAATAGTTGCGTACATGTTTATATATACATGCGTGATTGCGTATATATCCTGTGTTTTTTATGTTGTTTATGTTTTTTAAAAATTTTTATTATGTTTTTTTTTATTGGACGGGCCACCAAGGCCGGCCTGGCCCGCTGGGCTGGGCCGCTAGGGCGGCCCCGCTGGGCTACTCGCCCAGCAGACTAGGCTGCTAGGCCGACCTAGCCGAATAATTATTTAAAATATTAATGAAATTAAATATTTAAAATATTTAAAATATTATTTAAAATAATCAATAAATAGTATTAATTTAAAATATTATAAGAAAAAATAAAATATTAATGTAAAATATTATTAATAAAATCCAATAAATAATATAACTTTAAAATATTGTTAACAAAGCCCTATAACTATTATTAATAAAATAAAATTTAACAAAATCCAATATAATTGTATTAATTTAAACTATTATAAAAAAATAAAATATTAATGAAAAATATTATTAACAAAATCTAATAAACAGTATTAATTTAAACTATTTTTAATAAAATAAAAGATTAATTTATAATATTGTTAACAAAGCCAATAAACTTTATTAAATTAATAAAAATTAACAAATTGCACTAGAGAGTAATAATGTAAACTATTATTTTAAAAAATAAAATATTAATTTAAAATATTATTAACAAAAACCAAATAATAGTATCAATTTAAACTATTTTTTGCTAAAATAAAAGATTAATTTAAAATATTGTTAACAAAGCCCAATAAACTATTATTAATAAAAATTTAACAAAATCCACTAGAGAGTATTAATTTAAACTATTATTTATAAAAATAATATATGAATTTAAAATATTATTAACAAATCCTATATAATAGTATGAATTTAAACTATTATGTTAAAAAATAAAATATTTAATTAAAATATTATTAACAAAGGCCAATAATAGTATTAATTTAAACAATTATATAGAAAAATAAAATAGTAATTTAAAATATTATTAACATATTTTTTACAAAGAAAATTAACTAATGAAATAAAATGTTATTAGAATATTGTTTAATAAAGTATTTTAAAAAATTATGCTAGTTTAACACATTAAAATTGTATAAAGAATTGAAATAATATTTTATTATTTATTTAATGACACTTGAAATATATTTTAAGCATACGCATTAATAAATTTTATAACTACAAATTTAATGAATTAATTAAAAGTTAAAATTAAAATATTATTTAATCATTAAAAGATATCTTGAAAGTAATATTTAATAAGTCTTATAACTATCGTAAATCAAAGTAAATGACATAAACTCATATTAATCATAAATTTTTGAAATGTGTTATATTTAAGTAGTTATATATTAATTTGATTAAAATAAAATTTTGAACGTCATAACAAATAGAACATATTTTTGTTGTTTATTCATAGATATGGAAATTCTAAACATCATCAGTGGTGTATATTAGGCTTCACGCGGGTAGAAAGGGATTGAAACCAGAATTTGTGAATGGTGTTGATGAGTTCCTCTCGTATGTTTGCCAACAACTGGAATTCATAAGAGAGAGGATGCTTCGGTGTCCTTGTTGTAAATGTAAATGTTTGAAGTATTTAGAACCTAATACAGTTAAGATTCATCTTGTCAAAGGGATTTGTGGAAGGGTATTGGTATTGGACTTATCATAGAAAGGAGCCCAATGTTGAAAATAAGTAGGACTTATGATGTTAGTGATTCTCCGAATAATCAACCTGAGAATTTAAATAGATATTAGGAGATGATACATGATTTTAGTAGACCTGAGTATTATGCTCATTTTTAGCGGACAATGGAGGATACTCCTATGTTGATGCTCAAAAATTTTTTGACTTACTAAATGCAACAAATAGACCATTATGGCAGGGGTCTTGTCATTCTGAATTATCTATTGCAACTAGAATAATAAGCATCAAGTCTGATTGGAATATTGTGCAGCAGTGTGTTGATTCGATGGTTGAGCTTATGCGTGAAACGAATTCTTATTAGGATATTCACATACCGGGATCTTATTACGAGGCTAAAAAATTGGTGTCAAAGTTAGAGGTTGCAAGTTATGAAAATTGATTTTTGTGAGAATGGTTGTATGTTGTACTACAAAGATGACATTGATGAACTTTCATGTAAATTTTGTCAGAAACCAAGATATCGACCACGTAGAATAGGAAAGGAAATTTCAAAAATGTGGCAGTAAAGTCGATGCATTATTTGCCACTTATTCCAAGATTGCAAAGGTTGTATGCATCAATGAGTTCTTCACCTCATATGATATGGCACTATGAAAATAGGCGACCTCGGGGTGTTTTGAGTCATCCTTCAGATGGGAAGCATGGAAGCACTTTGATAGAGTATATCCTGACTTTGCAATTGAGCCTCGGTATATAAGGCTTCGATTATGTTCTGATGGTTTTACTCCATTTAGTCAGTCGTCCAAGTCATATTTCTTGTTGGCCTGTAATTGTCACTCTTATAATCTTCCACCAAAAATGTGTATGACAAAACCTTAAATATTTTTGACATGTATTATACTTGGACCGAAAATGCCAAGAGCTTAATTGATGTTTATTTGCAGCTTTTGGTTGATGAATTGAAGTTGTTGTGGCACGTAGGTGTTTTGACATATGATGTTTGTACAAAACAAAATTTTATGTTGCGTGCAATATAATTCGGACAATTAATGACTTTCCTGTATATGGAATATTATCTGGGTAGATGACTGCTGGTAAATTGGCTTACCCTTATTGTATGGAGAAAACAAAGGCTTTTACTCTAAAGTATGGTGGTGATAATTCATGGTTTGACTGTCATTGTCAATTTTTGCCGTGTGATCATATATTAGGAGGAATAAAAGAGATTTTACAAAAAATAGGGTTGAAACTGATGTGCCGCCACCTAGACTATCTGGTGAATAATTGTGGGATAAAGTTTGCTCTCTTCCCAAAGTGGCTGAGCATGGTCGATTTAGATTACCGGGATACGGGGTATACCATAATTGGACAAAGCATAGTATATTTTGGGAGCTTCCATATTGAAAAATGCTTTTGATTAGGCATAATCTTGATGTGATGCATGTTAAAAAATGTTTTTGATAATATCTTTTATACTTTAATGGATATCAAATTGAAAACAAAAGATAATATCAAGGCAAGGATTGACTTGGCAGAGATTTGTAGGCGGGGGGATATGGAACTTGTCACGTTGCCTAATGGAAAAATTGTGAAACCGAAAGCAAAGTACAGTCTAACTGTTGATGAAAGAAAAGCTGTGTGAAATGGGTTAGAGAATTGAAAATGTCAGATGGATTTGCTTCTAATTTGGCAAGGTGTTTTTGATCCACAAACAAGTAATGTACATGAAATGAAAAGTCATGATTGTCATATATTTATGGAGTGTCTAATTCCGATTGCTTTCAATTTTTTACCTAATGCTGTGTGAAACCTCTTACCGAATTAAGTCAATTTTTTAAGGATTTATGCTCTACTACACTCAGAGAGGAGGATTTATTGTAACTAGAGTAAAATATTTCAATAATATTGTGTAAACTTGAAAGAATTTTTTCACCAGCATTATTTGATTCAATGGAGCATCTAATTGTAAACCTTCCATATGAGGCCAGAGTTGGAGGACCTATTCAATATAAATGGATGTATCTATTTGAAGGTAATGGTCTTGGTCCAAATTTTTTTTTGGTATATTCGTGACATAATTGTAAAGAATAATACCATTTAATGTTTTGGTTTATATATTTTTAAGGTGCATGGGAGAGTTCAAAAGATCTGTAAAGAATAAAGCATGAGTTGAGAGTTCTATATGTGTGCAATACTTGGCTCGTGAAACTTCGCATTTCACTTCATGCTATTTTGAGGCCGGCGTGTTGTCATCTAGACGAGACTGCCTAGAAATGATGATAGTGGTGTGCACAGTGGTCTCTCAATGCTTTCAATTTTTAATCAACCTGGTCGTGTTCTGGAGCTTGTGCAAATAAATATCTGTCAGAACAAGAGATGTATTTTGCAACTTTGCATGTTCTTCTAAACTGTAATGAAGTACAACCATTAATTGAGTAAGTTTTACTTCAATATTATTTGAGTTATTTTTATAACATTTATAGGTTAATAAATAATGTAGTGTTGTTTATTTTTTTATTTGTAGTTTTTTTTTTACATTTGAATGGCGTAAGTCAAGAAGATGTTGGGTCATGGATTCAAAATGAATTTCCCGCCTGATTTAAGGCTTATGTAAGTATATCATTTACACGTAAAGTTATGATATTATTATTTATATAGTTAACTTTCTCATATATTATAAATAGGTACACGATCCTACCAATGTTATCACAAATCCGCACTTATGTGATTTAGCATTGGGGCCAAATTTTAAGTGTGAGATCGTACCACAAGTATTTTGTGAATGGTTAGTTCCACACAGATGAATACTCCCGAGGAAGGAAAACTGTTAATAGTGGTGTATGTATAAAAGGTGTTAACAATGTAAGAGAAATTGAACATTATGGTGTCCTTCAGGAAGTTATAGAATTGGAATATCCACGTGAACCTATAAAAGGTGGTTTTGTTTTTGTGTAAATGGTTTGATCCAAGAAGACCTCGTGGTACAAGAGTTCATCCCCTTTATAACATTGTTGAGGTTATTACACTAGGGATATAATCAATATGATCCATTTATCATTGCTCAAAATGCTAGACAAGTTTATTATATTCCTTATCCAGCCATTCGAAGGGACAAGGCCATTGGTGGGTAGTTGTGAAAACAAAACCAACCGGGCGAATAGAAATTGAGAATGTAACTGCTGAAGAAGTTTATCAAGAAGGGTCTATGTCTCATGTAATGCCTGTAATTGATGTCGATCCATTAGATGGATTGCGTCATGAAGCAGGAATATACGATGAGATTGATCCAGGACAGTTGGATCAAGAACGACTGACAGAAGATGATTTAACACGAAAAATGAAGATGAGAAGGAAGAATTTATTGAATACGATGACGACACTGAACCATCGGGAGATTATGAGGAAGAAGAAGAGGAGGATGAAGAGGTGGCGAATGAGGATGCTCAAAGTTGTTCAGATTGAATTGTTGTATTTTTGTTTTATATGTTTTCCGACAATGTATTTTCTACTATATTTTTGAGTTATTAATATATTTTTTTTTTCATTGTATAATAATTTGTTTCTTTTCTTAAATTTGGAACTATAGAGGTTATTCAAAAAACAAATTAAAAATTAAATAATAATTTAAAATAAGTTAAGTAATACTTCATTCTATCTTATGTAATTTTAAGGAAAAAAATTATATTTATATGTATATATATATATCTCAATGTAGATGGATTCCGAGCGCAGACCCGATAAGGGTAAGGGGATAGATACTGGCTGTTCGAAAGAAGCGGCGTGATCGTCCTGTACAAGACCCATCAGGCCCCTTGCCACTAGTTTTTATCAGGGAGCCCCACGATCCTACCCGTGCCTATTATGATTACAGGACTCTACATTCTCAGTATGTGTCACGGCCTCCTCAGTTTATGCCTACTCCTGGATACGTGCGATTCCATCGACTACTAGAGGCCCGGCTTCACCAGTGTCTACTTGCAGTGCGGCTACCTCTACTGATAGTGCTGCTCCTTCGTTCCTGTACCAGATTCTTCTCCATCCGACCCTGCTCGAGTCGGATCATTTGGCACATGTTGTAGCACTTCTGGAAGACGCTGATCAGGCCCATTGGTGACATCGGGTAAGTATTATTCACAAAATTTTAATAAAATTTCTTAATGCATTAAATATCAGTATTAATTTTATAATTTTTTGCTGTTGTAGATTTCATCATTTAATGGCTGTTGCTCATGCCATCACAGCAGTCATTCGGGTGAAGTTCAAGTTGTGTTATGCCACATGGAGGAGAGTTCCTCGTGATTTGTGATTTGATGATTTTCGGGTTCGTATTTCAATGCAGTCATGGTACAATATTTT
>CAJVSB020000164.1:0-78236 GCA_911865555.2 Thlaspi arvense
TTGAAATAGTAATTGCTTATCAAAATATTGAGTTCAGGAGGAAAACTACTAGCATAGTATGTAGTTTGCTATTTTGCCCTAAAAGTTGACCAAAGGTTTTCTTAGATTTGTTTTCTTTTTTCTATAAGTTAGCCGTATACAAATATAAGTTATACACTTTAAATGTGAAATGAAAATGCAAGTCAAAAGATGTAGATAACTTAATTATTCTTTTCTATTCCATTACCCTAAAGTGTTCTCTTAATCTTCATTTCCTATGCTTACTTTTCATCCCTTCCTATGGTTTGGCTACCCTTCATATTATACCCTAATCTTCCCTTAAAACTTCATATAACCTTGAAGGAATTTCAAATAATTCATGGAAGAAGCTCCCCTCTAACTAATTCTAATCTTATCTTAAAGTTTTAATCTTAAATGCTTTTCTTGGAGTTTCAATTCTTCAATTATTCTAACATGCCTCTAAAGTTAAAAATGACATACAACTCCTACATGTAATAAATCAGAGAAGGACTACACGTAATCTATGAAAAATATACATAAACTTCTATTATATATATTCTATAAAAAATATGCACAAACTTTCATAAACTAGAAGTTTTTATTTTGATGTTTTACTTACCTTTTTTCTTTCCTCTCTCTTCTTCTCTTCCTCTACTTCTTTTTTCTCCCTTTTCTCTTCCCTCTCTCTTGGTTGCCCTATCCTACAATTGGAGGCCCCAAGGGGTATCTATTGACCCCTTAGGTCGGTGGAAGTGGGCTCCACAAGCCTATTAAATTACTTTTATGTCCCCACTCTTTTTTACCATTACTTTTCTTTGCACTATCTGCAGTAAAATACCAGTATCTTAAGCTACAAAACTCAGATGATCTAATTCACAGGGATTTAAAGATAACTTAATAGGATATAATTTTTATTATGTTGGGCTTGGTTTGACTCTATATACAGAAGGCTCAAAACTGGCTTGAAATCTGGCTATGAGCATAAAAACTCTCATTGGACCTTTGTTTGGTTTTTGGGCTATAACTTGAGTTATACAACTCAAATCAATATCGTTTAAATGGATTGTAAAGTTATTTCAATGTCTCACAACTATGCTATTTTGACATACACCTAATTTTGACCAGAGAAAGGTTGAATCCAGCCTAACATTGAGTCAAAGTTATCACTTGTCATACAGTCCACAACTTTGGACCTATTTCAGTGAAATGATTATAACATGAGCTAGAGTGATCAAATTGGATTGATTCCAAAACTGTGATTTGCTAACTTAAAGAATCACAATTTCATATTTTGACCTCAACTTAATTAGATTGGAGGTTACCTAAAATTACCCACACAAGGGATCGCAAACTTCAGACTATACTTGAAGGATTCCTATGGCAGTAAGACACTTGCATAGTGCTTATTATATTTACTATTCATCACTTATCTAATGTCCCCCGTTTAGCCCCTTATTTTTCTTCCCATAATAATAAATGATAGTTTACAACCCAAGTTCAGGTTGGGGTGTTACAATTCCACCTCTTTTAAAGAATTTTGTCCTCGAAATTCAGTTACCTGAAGACTCCCACATAGATAGTCTTCTTTCTTTTAAGGTCCAATCATATATACCTAAATCCATAGTTTCCCAAACTTCTTCTCCTATTCAAAGACTTTAGTTTACAATCCCCAAAACCATTTATCTCATTCTTACTTCTAGATCTATGTATAATCTAAGACTAATGCCACTTGTCTAGTTCAACTATCTAGCTTTTTGAAACCCATAAAAAGACTTTCTAATCAAGTAATCAAACGCAAAGAGCTTCAAATTCCTCACCTTATATTAGTCCCAAACAATCCATTCATGAAATCCCAAAATAAATTTCGACTAACCAACCAATTCAAAATTTCCAATCATTTTGTTCCTAAAATCACCATAAGTGGCTTATTCCAAAAATCTTAAACCATCCTAGAAGTCTCCCAATCTTGCTTTTCGTATTTCCCAATATCCTCCAATGATTATATAAAGCAACTGTCTCTCTGTTCATTCAAATTACTATTCACTATATCTTTAGAGAATTAAATCTCTCTCCTAACTAAATATTTTGATCCCTTAGCAAAACCTTCCTTTAGATTTGCCCTCTCTGAGAATTTCTCAAGCTTGAGTCCATGCAATTATTCCACAAAAATGTATAGTTTTAAGCCACACAAAGAATATTCTTTCACTAGCTCTATCCCCCCACAATTACTGCTTAGGCCCTCGACTATGCATTAATGTCTCAAACCTTTATCCCAAGTCATTTACTCCACCTTTGAATCCATTGACTAGAATTTTTTTTTCTATTTGCACCTAATTTTAAGTCTTTAATTCAAATCTTCGAATTCAAATCTCTGCTCGTTCTAGTTTGTCAAATCTTGTAGCAATAGTTAACTTTTCCTATGATAAATATAAACCACCTCAAGTTATTTCGTCAAGTTTTATTCCTTAAGTCCTCATAATATCCTTCTCTTTTATCACCAAAGAATTTTGCTTCTCCCTTTTTGTTAGAGCTATCCTTGTTTGTGCTCTAAGTCAATAATATTATTAATGCTCCAATCTTCTAGACTTATTACTAAATTAAATTCAAGATCTGTTGCTTGAAAATCTAAATACTTTTAAGCTTTTTATTCAAGTCTCCCAATGGTTGCAAAAGTCATATATCCTCTAATTTATGCTTAAAGCATTCCTTCATATCTCTTATATTTTTAACTATCTATCAATATTTCTAAAGTCTCTCTAGTTTTTCTTTTAGGATAACCCATGTGTGTCTATTCTTTCCTCCTAGTTTTCAACTCCTTTTCCTAACGTTCCTTACCTTACAATAGCATTGGTTTTAAAAATCTTTATCAAATCTAAACCCTGCATTACTTGGTGCATCAAACCTCACATCAATAGTCAATCATTCACTAGTTAAGTATAATTTATTTCTAAACTATAGCCCTTTATTTCATCTCTTATCCCTGTGCATATTACCGAAGGTTTTTTTTTTCTTTATTTTCTTAGGATCATCTCTTTATTTATACTAGGTTAGTAATACTATTAACTCTTTAATCCTCTAGTCAATTGATTAAACTCTCTATCCCAAATTTACCTCAAACAATTGGGCTGTATAATTTCTAATAGTCCTAAAATCTCTCAAACAAGTTTTGTACTACCAGGAATCATTTCTTCGTGCTCTAAACGACTTCAAAACCTTCCATCTCAATTTTGCCCAATTATTACATAAAGCACATCTTTCTAAATTATGCTAAAGACAAACTTTTATTATCTCCACTATTTCAGCCATAAGGTCATACTCCTTAAGCCATCAACTATCCACCAATATTCTTCACTTTCCTAACTCCCTTTTGGTTACAAAACTTGCAGTCCTAACTCTTGGTCATTTATTAATTCATTGATCAAAGTCTCTTAACTTGTCGTTATTTGAGACACCTTAGCTCTTTCATACCTTACGTTTTACATCAACCATTAATCATCATAGAATAAAATATCCCAAGCTATTTCCTCACATTCCAACCCCTTATCCCTGTATAATATTTCCCTATTTATCACCAAAGATTTCTCTCTCCCTAAAACCATTCTTTCTCTATGTTGAATTAGTAATATAAGCAACCCTTTAATCCTTCTAGATTTCTTACTCTGTCAAATACCTCTTCGTTGGTCTAGCTATCATATTCATAAACTTTAAAGGTCAAGAATAAACAATTATGTGTCATGTTCTCTCATAATTTCAATCTATCAAACTAGAATGCAATCACTAGACATCTACATGCATGTACCTATACCATGAACATTCTATAACCTTAGGCCCTAATGCCTCTAAAACTTGGCTTTATTTACCACTTTAACTGTCACACCTTACTCTCCCTATCTATGGGGCAAGGCATGACAGCGGGGTTGCGACAAACGCCCTCTTGTGTCTAATAGACATAAAAGAATGTCGATCACTGTGACCCTTTCCATGACTGACTCACTATACTCGATCTAGATTGTCTATATATTTTAACATATGTCTATTGAATAATATAACTCACCATCTTTAGTGTACATGTAACCAGCTAGCCGAACCTCCACTAGAGTGCATGTGATGCAAAGGTAATGAGGCAACAACTATTGTCACTAGTTATGTGCTTTTAATACCTGTGTGGGAAGATGAAAGGAGTGAGATTGTTGTCCTAGTGAATGGTTTTCCAACTAAAATTAGGAAAACAAGAATATTTTCAAACACACATGAATTTCATAAAATGTAAATCTTTGCAATTAGATAGAATTTAGTGAAATTATTCATAAATAAATTCATATTATAGTATATGTAGAATAGTACTCATGTAATTATCATAGAAAAGCCTTACCACATAAACTGTTGAGTCTACGATCCAGCCATAGCTAAAAACATTTAAAAGAGCTATGCAAGGAGGCAAAAATATGAATGGCTTTATCTGTTTGTAACTCTAGGCCATATGTGCATGCAGACCAAATACAATCTTTGAATCATGTGCATCACATCATACATATCATATCATTCATGTCTGTCTAAATTTGCTATGTAGTATTGGCCATGTGACTCGTGTCATGGGTGCACCATTCCCATAAACAAACACACATGGTTTGGTGGTACTTTGATCCCTTTACCAAGACAATTTCATATAGGATTACTGCTAGCTTATTTTGGGTTGCCTGGCCCGATTCAAAAGGGCCATGGATTTGGCCAAAGGGATTGGGCTGGGTTGCAAATAAAGGGGCCTAGCATTGGATTTGGATTGAGTGGATTGGACCTAGGTCAGAATGGGCTAGATGGCTTGAAGAAAGGGAATGCCCTGCAGATTGGGCCAGGGACTTGGGCCCAATCCTTGGGCTGAGTTTGTAAGATGCGCAAATTGGCAGCCTGGGGCCTAACAATGGACCAGGTCAAGAGAAACCCAGGCCAATAAAGGAAAGGCCCATGGGCCAACCCAACTGTAGAGGGCTCGACCCCATGACACGTGGACCTGGGTCATCCGTCGGGCTGACCCATGTAGGCCAAATTTTGAATCAAAAGGAGTCGAGTTCAGGCGGGATCTGGAAAAATGGGTCGAAGACACAGCAATTGGGTCAACGACCATGGGAGAAACCAGAAGCTTCTAGGGAGCTTTTGTTCGATGTGATGCAACTGTCCAACTAAGGCGATGTGATCGGCAATAAAGATGAAGCCCAAATCCGAGCTGCCCAACCGAAATACTTGGAAGATTTGTGAAGATCAAATCGGGGCTCGTGAGGAAGGTGAAGACCGAGATTTACGTAGGAGATGAAGCTTGAAGCATTAATCGAAGAATTTCATCCAGATCGCGATTGGAGATTGCGAGGAATTCGAAGAACGAAAGATCTGGGTAGAGAAGATTGCGTAGGAGCTCGTACGGATCTGCACGAGGCTTGGATGAAGTACTGGTTCGAGATTAGATCAAAAGGGAGAGGGATTCGGTTGGGGAAAAACCGATTGTAAAAGAGATAAGAAATCTCCGAGTAGATTAGGATTAGGGCTCCTGCGTGAGTTATGAGTGAGGCTCAATTCCAAGAGAGAGGGGGGATCTGAGAGTTGAGCAAGATCCAGAGAGAGAGAGAGCTGGATCTGATGATTGAACTCGATTTAGAGAAAGAAATCGAGCAAGGGAGGGGGGGAGAGAGAGGGTTGCTTTCTGTAATCTTCGAGTGATTAAATGATAAGGGAGGCTAGAAGAGCCTCTGTGAAATTTGTGTGTGCATGCTTTTTGGGTTTTAGTTTTGGGTTTCTTCTTTTTCCTTCCTTTTATCAATACACCGTGTGAAAATGTGCGAGCTTGTATGTGTTCTGGGTTTGGGGCTATTTTCAGGAATCAAATCCCCCTGTGCTGGTTGTAGAGAGGAGAACCAGATTTGTCGAGGGGAACAAGATGAGGCGTGGCTCAAATGCGCAAGGCCAAGATACATGTGTGAGCCTAGGAGTGCATAACAAACACGCGAGTCAAGTGAATTAGAGCACGTGGGCGATGTGGGTGAGCTACAGGCGTGTGAAACAGACTCCTGGGGTGGATGGGAGTGCATGCCACATCTCGACAAGTTCTGAAATGTACATTTTGATAGGTAAAATAAAAACAGAGAAGGGCTTACTATTTTCGGTTGGCAAATAGGTGGGTTCCCAGGTTAAAGGCGAAAAATTATTGGGCTTTTGCTAAAACCCGGTAACAATTACCATGGGTCCAAATCCATCCCATGATCACCCAAAGATCATCTGGGTGAATAGTACCATCTTAAGAAAACAAACATGGCATATATCCTAATAAAACAATTGTGTAGAAAATAATCACTATTCCTGTTTTCATTTTAGAAAACAAAACAAATCATAGTAAATTTATTCATTAATTTGAAATAGTAATTGCTTGTCAAAAATACTGAGTTTAGGGAGGAAAACCACCCACCTGATATGTAGTCCGCTATTTTGCCCTGAAAGTTGACCAAATGTTTTCTTAGGTTTGTTTCCCCTTTTCCTGTAAGCTAATTATATGCAGATATAATTATATACTCTAAATGTGAAACGAAAATGCATGTTGAAAGATATAGATAGCTTAATTATTATTTTCCTATTCTATTACCCTTGGGTGTTCTCTTAATCTTCATTTCCTATGCTCAGCTTTCATCCCTTCATATGGTTCAGCTACCCTTGATGTTATACCCTAATCAAATTAGGGGAGGGTGTCTTTATGAGGACTCATTCACTCCCTTGGACAGTACTTCCTCCACGATTACCACGACCTTTCACATCTCTTTTCAACGACCTTTCATCGGCGTGAACCAACTGCCAAGGCGAGCTTACTACCCCAATCCTTTCACCCACATATGGAATATACCAAAGGTCCATGATTCAAGCTTTCTGATGTAGAGGATCCACTAAAAGTGGCAACTGTAGAGCATACGGCATTGATTCGCTCTTTAAGGCTCTATCTCATCCCTGCCTTAGAATATTTAAGCTACTCAGAAATAAACTTAGAAAGACATATTTGAGAGAAAGCACACAGGTTTATTGAATGGGCAAAGCTTGCCATGGAACTAATACAAGGCCTCCTTATATAGACGAAGGAGGAAGCAAACTAACAAAACATCAAACTGATAGGCTGACAAACCTTTTGACAAAGCATAACGACTCGTGGCTGCATAGGAACACCACTTACAAGAACAAACAAACGAAAAGGAGAGCGAAATGGCTACAAAACTCTTTCAACAAACTTTCTAAGAAAAGGAAGACTCTTTTTTGAATTATTACAAGAAAACAACACACCAAAAAACATCAAGGGCCAGGCTTTGTTGAAGCACAGGCGAAACAGGGACCTAAAGACAAATCTTCTTTCGATGGATGAGCAAGGGCTAGTATGAGTGTGATGGTGAGAGGTTACAATCGTCAGCAGAGGATTCTAGATCATATGGGTCATGAGGAAGACTAGCTTGTTTCCACCATGGGTCAGGTTCTAGATTACAGTTGTCTTCACATGGGCCATATTCATAGCAGTCTGCAAATGGATCATTAATGGATGGAGGATGAATGTAGCATGCCTTCATTTTTTGCAGTGATGTTTGGAGGATGACTGGATGATGGAGCTTGAGGAAATTTCTACTTCTACTGGATTCTATGTTCTGACCATATTTGAAGATCATGGTTGACCTGAGCAGGGTAGTCTGGAGGGAATTGTTCCCATGGAACACCATCTTCTATCGAGGGCCATATCTGCTTGGGGATTATACCATTGATTTCTGAAATTTTTCCTGAAATTCCCTAAAGTCATGTGGATGAGTTTCCCATTCCTACAAAAGACTAAATGGTAAAACAGAATAAATATGACAGTTATGCATGACCTAGGAATCACTCTGGGGAAGAACATTGGTTCTGGTGAAAATGACTATGATGAAGGAGAGATGTTGAAAAAATGTTTTTGTGGGAAGAACAGACTCAATGATTTGGATCCATTGTGATTTAGTGTGAAACTGTGTGAGGAACAAAGAGATAGGATCATCGTCATGATGACAAGATTTTAACCATGAGAGGAGTTCCCGGATGGGGAAAGTGATACCAAAGGAGTACATTTCCAAAATAATAAAGAAAGAAAGAAATTTCTGGGGAAATGATTTTGAAGGGTCACACTTGAAAAGAGTATAAAAGGGATACTCTGGATGGACAGGGAGACCATAGAGACTTGTATTAGAGGATTGGAGGACTTAAGACTGATAGAGCAAGAGTTTTTGATGAAGGAGATCCTTTCTATGTGAGATGGTAAAATGTCTGGTTTGTTGAAAGAATTGGGACCAATCTAGAGGATGAATTTTTATGGGATGGACCATAGCAATGACTAGAATTTCAATAGGGCAAAAGGGTTTTGCTATGGACAAAGGTTTGCAAGGAGGTTTTGTTTTCCTGGGATGTGTTAAACTGTAAATGAGAACTAGGAAAACCATTCTTGAAGTCGGAGAAGCTGGGGATGAGGCATTTGCTTTGGTTTGAAATTTCATATCTAATTGAACAATGAAGTGTTGGCCAATGAGATGGAATCTGAATTTTTCAATTGCTCTTTTGATAGCAATGATCTTTTTGAATGTGAAATGGTTGTGAAGTTCAGCATCAGAGAACTTTCCTCTTTTGTATGCGCGAATATGCACTTGTTCATCTTTTTTCTCAAGGAAGACTACACCCCAAAATTCATTACTAGTATCAGTTTGAAGGATGCGAGTGCCATCTGTAGGGATTTGTAACTAGGGAAGAGCAAGGAGCAGTTTTTTGACTTTTTTGATAGCATCAGTTTGTGCTAAGGACAAATAAGGGGGATTTTTTCTAAGCATCAATTGGAGAGGACTGACAATGCTGGTGAGATCTTTGATGAAATCTGCAGCATAATTGAGTGTGCCAAGGAATTGTTGGACTTGGAGTTTAGAAAGATTTTCTTCAAGGAAAGAGAGCAACGATGTTGCAACGAGAGGCTAAAGATTATAGGCACAATTTTCAATCTCCATGCAAAGGAATTCAATCTTAGAAGAAGCAATCACTATTTTCTTTTCTGAAAGTATAATGCCAAATTTGAGACAAATTTCATAAAATTGATGTAACAAAAGACCATGAGAATCCTCTGTTTTAGAGAAGAGGAGGATATCATGAATGTAGATGAGAGCATTTGTAGAGATTGGTTCGAAAATCTTTTGCATGGCATTTTGGAAAAGAGAGGGAGCTGTTTTGAGACCAAATGGCATAACAGTCCATTGAAAATAGTGGCCAGGAATACCAAAAGCTATTTTGAATCGATCTTTAGGGTACATACAAGTTGCCAAAAACTTGTTTTGAGGTCAAACTTGGAAAAGACTTTAGCAGTTTGCAATTTGGGAAGAAGGTAGCTTTTGAGGCAAGGGGAATTTGCAATCTTGGAGGAAGTGATTGAGTGGTTGGTAGTTGATAACCAATTTGAGTTTGTTGCGGTTTTGCTCACTTCTTTTGTTTACATAGAATGCTGCACAAGTCCATGAAGAGGTTGTGGGCTCAATAAGATGTTGTTGTTGCAGTTCTGCAAGTTTTGCTTTTAGCTAACTTTTGGTGTTCTAGACTCATTCCTACATGAGAGGCTTTGGTAGGATTGGAATCTTCACTCAACTTGAAGGGAAGACAAATGTAAACTTCTGGGTTTAGCTAGGGAGGATGAGCACATTTCTGAGACAATTCAGCATGAGAATTGGCACAACAATTTTGAATGAATAGTTGCTAAAGATCAACAATAGCATGTAAAGAGTTTATCTGCGGAGTGTATGTGGAAAATGGCAAAAAATAATCTTTGAACTCAATGCCTTGAGGTTTTGTGCAAACACCTTTTTCCCATAGGATTTTTATGATGTCGTATCTAATAACAAGATCTCTGGAAGGAAGAGAAGAACCAAGCAACTTGTGTTTGATACGAAGATTTGGGAAAAATTGCAGAATAACATATTTGCTGATTTTTGGAATGGTGAATTGTGCACCATTGGCGGCTACAAACTTTTCATGATAAGGTTTCCAAAAATTTTCATCAGGAAGGAGCTTTGGATTTAAAATAGATGTGGCTGCACCTGTATCAAATAATCTAATGACTGAGATAGGTTTAGAGTACTTGTCAGGGTAAAGTAAAACTTTGAGATGAGGAGTATCTGCTGGGATAGTCACGGAGAAGATAGGATACAGAGAAGAATGTGTATCAATTTCAAAGGATGTTTGTTCTGATGAATCAAAGAAGGATTCTAACTCGGAATAGGGGAATGCTATTAAAGCATCTAGATTATGAGCATTTGTTTCTGACAGCAATGATTCAATATCTTCATTTTCTCCAACAGGAAGAATCTGGTTGATCTGATTTCTCATTTTCTGAGTTTTTTTCGCCGAGGACATTGTCTTGCAAAGTGACCTGGTTTTTTGCATACAAAGCAGTTATTTGCTCTATTTTTGGATGCCTTTTTTCTAAACCATTTCATTTTGAACCTTTTTCAGGCTGGTTTTTCTGTTCTGAATTTCTTCAATCTAAATCTTTTACGGTGGCGAGATTTCTTTGTGGGGCAATCACAATTCTTATCTCCTTTTGCATTTGATTTGAAGGGAAGGATTATCGCAGGAGCGAATGATCATTGGTCCAAGTTGGTGAATTTGTTTCTGGAACTTATGTTGAGAGCAAAGTGATTGTAGAACTTTTAGAGCATGCTAATGAAGATCACCAAGTGAGAGGGCGGCAATTGTTCTGCCTTGTAGGTGAAGAACTTTTAGAGTTTCTTGCATCAAAGGTTCTGGAATTGAAGATAGATAGACTTGTCGAAGGTTCATATCATTTACTCCACCAAGGATGTAATATCTCTTTACAAAGTTCTGGTAATGTCGTTCAATATCTTTTGGTTAATAAGAACAACATTTAATCTTGAAAAGTTCTTGACCGGCAAGTTCTGTAAGATGATCTGGAGTACCAAGAAATTCTATATAGAGAGTAGCCATGAGAACATCAACAGAGGCGGCAGTAAAAAACTGTTGGTGGCGGTAAGCACCGAGGGATTCCCACCAATCTTTAAGGATACCAATGAACCTGGAGACAAATTGGGGAAGAACAGTGGCTACAATGGAATCTGGTTTCTACATTTTTGTATGGCACCAAGAAGTCATTTCTTGAAGTTTGGTTCTTCCATTATGAAACAGGGGAGTCGTCAAGGGAAAAGATAGGCCTAGACTGGTTTAAAATGATTTGGGGAGGCTATCTAGGCATAAGGATGATGGGATTCTGTATCAGTGGAGGGTATGGAATCAGGGATAACTCCTGGATTTAAACCATGACTAGATTCAAGATCTTCGAGAAATGCTGAAGGATGCTTGGGGACATAATCAGCTAAAAATTGAGGTTTTCGTGGTTGTTTATCTTGTCCTCTGGAAAAAACATATGGTTTGGGTGGTCTAGTAGATGAAGAAGAGGACTCTGGAGCTTTAGGAGGTTTGGAGGATTTTTCCTTTAGCAATTTGGAAGAATCACCAAATAATCTTCTGTAAGCTGGAAGTTGTTCATCAATGATTAAAGGGGGATCTTCTGGAGGCTGTGCAAATCCTGAGTAGGAAGAAGAGGAAGCTATTGATGTAGCAATACAGGGATGTAATTGGTCTGAGGCCTAGAATATCTGAGCATGAGGGCATATAACTTTTGGATGTAGAGGGAATGGCTTTATCAGGAGGAGTTAGATAAGGAAGATCAGCTTTCAATCTTCTGATTTCCTGTTCAAGGGAAGTAAAATTTTCTCCTTAGTGTATTTTTGCCATGATCATGTTGTGCAGTTCTTCAATTATGTTTTGGCATTGCTCATATGAAGTGAGCTTTCTGGAAATTTCTTCAACCGATTTTTCAAGCTTAGCAGTCCTGCGATCAAGTTTAGTGAGGAGTTTATTTTGGGCTATTGCATTATCAGAATGCTAATTGAGGACTTTCTCAGCCGGGGAGATTGAGGGATTTGTTCCATCTGGCTGAATAGTTGTAGGATTTTTTACTTTCACACATAAGAAGTTCTGGTCTGTTTGCATTCATTGGATTCATGGAAGATGCACCCCTAAAGTAATTCTAAACTTGCCTTTGAGTTTTAATCTTAAATGCTTATTTTGGAGTTTCAATTCTTTCTATTATTCTAGCATGCCTCTGAAATTAAAAATGACATACAACTCCTACATGTAATAGAGCATGGAAGGACTATACATAATCTATGAAAATTATACATAAACTTCTACTATATATATTCTATAAAAAATATGCACGAACTTTCATAAACTAGAAGTTCTTATGTTTTATTTGCCTTTCTTCCTTCTTTTCTCTTATTCTCTTCCTCTTTTTCTTCTTCTTTCTCCCCTTTCTCTTCCCTCTCCCTTGGCTGTCCTATCCTACAATTGGAGGCCCCCAAGGGGTATTTATAGACCCCTTAGGTCGGTGGAAATGGTCCTCACAAGCCTATCAAATTACTTTTATGCCCCCACTCCTTTTTACCATTTCTTTCTTTGCACTATCTAAAGTAAAATGCCAATATCTTAAGCTAAAAAATTCAGAATGGCCTAATTAAAAAAGGGTTTTAAAGATAACTTATTAGGCTATAATTTTTATGTTTTGGACTTGGTCTGATTCTACACGCAGAAGGCTCAAAATGGGCCTGAAATCTAGGCTATCAACATAAAAACTCTCATTGGACCTTTGTTTGGTTTTGGGGCTATAACTTGAGTTATACAACTCAGATCAATATCATTCAAATTGGGTTAGAAAGCTATTTCAAGGACTCAAAACTTTTATATTTTGACCTACACCTAATTTTGAGCAAAGAAAGGCCAATCCAACCAAACTTTGAGTCAAAGTTATTACTTGTCCTATAGTCCACAGCTTTGGCCTTATTTCAATGAAATGCTTATAATTAGAGTTAGAGTGATCAGATTGAATTGATTCCAAAACTAGTGATTTGCTAACTTAAAGGTGCACAATTTTTTTGTTTTCACCCTAGCCTTAATTTAGATTAGAGATTATCTAAAATTTCCCGGACAAAGGCTTGCAATCTTCAAACTAGACTTGAAGGATTCTTATGGCAATAGGACACCTGTATGAAGCTTAGTATATTTACTATTCATCTCTTATCTAATTTCCCCCGTCTAACCCTTTATCTTTCTTCTCACAATGGTGAATGATAGTTTACAACCCAAGTTCAGTTAGGGATGTTACAATTATGTTTCAGACTTTTTTATTTATATGAGGAACTTGTTTAGTTGTTTCTAATTTATGTGAAATATACAAGAAAACTGATAGGCTTGCGAGGTTGGATTCCATTCTAATCTTTGTGCCAATCATGAATCCACAACGTTGTCTCCAAACCCAACCTATCCATGAAACTTTCAAAGATTAGGTTTTTCTCGCATCCCATGTTAAAGAACCCATGGGTTGTGACAAAGTTGGTTTTAGAAGTCTAGGTTATCTATGGTTAATGGAGCAAGCATTCTTTTGTAAGGTTTTGGTTATGATTATGAGTAAACTATTTTCATAATCGAGATGCCATATGAGAGCGATTAGGAGTCCTTTTTATGAACCAATTAAGCTGAGTTGAGTTGTATGCATGCATATATCGGGATCCTTTAGTCAGAAGGGAGTCCAAAGGAAATTGCGCCTCACATGTACTTGTAATAAGTTTGTTATTGGGTTTCTTATGCATTGAGGCATGGATAGGCATCTTGTGCACCAATAAACTGTTTGTGAACAAAAGAGCTATTGAAAATTTCCAATTTCACTTGATTGGTCATCAGTTCATTATTCAATCAGATATGAAAGCTTTTCCCCAGATGATGAACTTCAAACCTAAACAGATGCCACAGCCACAGTTACTCTGGCTGCAAGAATGGTTTTCCCAATTTTCCTTCAAAGTTGAACACATCCCGAGCAAACAGAACATCCTAGCGGACTTTCTTTCTAGACCAAAACCCATTTGTCCCATTGAAGTCCTTATCTTTGCTATGGTTCAGCCATTCAAAGTTCATCCTCTTGAATGGTCTTAGCTTTGCTCCCAATTCAAATCTGTTACTTCCTCACAAAAGAAAGAACTCCTCTATCAAAAGCTCCTTTCTTAGTAGTCTCAGGTCCTCTAAACAAATGGCCTTTGTCTCTATGGACTTATTGTCTATCCTGATTTTCCCTTCTATACTCTCTTTGAATGGATTCCATCAAAATCAGTTCCTCCATAACTTTATTTTTTCTTGTATTATCTTTTGGAAATGTATTCATTTGGAATCACTTTCCCTATCCAGGATCTCCCGTTATGGTTCAAACACCCTCATCCCGATGACCATTCCCTCTCTCTATTGTTTTCTCAATTTCATTTTGAATCCCAGTGGATGGAAATTCTTGAATCCATTATTCCCAGAAAAAGGGTTTTTCAAAATCCTTCATTTATCACCATCATATTTTCAAGAACAAGTTCCTATGGTGATTCTTCACAAATGCATAATTGTCATATTTATTATGTTTTACCTTACAATTTATCGCAAGAATGGGAAACACACTCTTATGAATTCTGTGAATTTCAAAGAAAGTTTTCAGAAATCAATGTTGTCATCCCCTAGCAAATATGGCCATCAATTGAAGATGATGTTCCTTGGAAACAATATCGTCCTGAAAATTCTGCTCAGATCACTCAAGATCTCCAAATATTGCAAGAAAATAAGCAGAAGAAAAAGGATACCAATTTAGCATCCTCTAGCAGCCCATCTCCAATTCCTAACATCACTGCAAAGTTCCATACATGTTCTCTCCATCCTCTAGCAATTAATGTTCCTTTTACTGAATTCTACAAATATGGTGCATGTCTAGCAGACTACATCCATCAACCCGACCCATGGTGGAAACAAATGGGTCTACCCTATGACCCATATTACCCGGATCACCCTGTCGACGAATGCAATCTCCCATTAGACAACTCAGATTAGCATTCCGTCTCTTCACCGAAAGCAAATTTGTCATATTATGCCCATGCTTTGACAAGTCTAGCCCATGAAGCCCACTATGTGTGTCATTTTGTTTAAATAATTCAAAAAGAGCTGTTCTTTTTTTGAAAATTAGTCTTTGGTTTTTTTGTTTGTTTCCTGTAACCATTTCCATGTGTTGGCTTTTGTAAGTGGATATCACAAGTCTAGTTTGCTTTTGCTTTCTGGAGGTTTGTTTTGTTGTTTTCTCATCCTCCTCCCTCTATATAAGGAGGCTTTGTATCAGTTCAAAATGAAGCAAGAAGAAGAGAAGAAGCCTTGGCTAGTTCTGATAATAACCTTCAAGTGTTTTCCAAACCATGTCTTTCTAAATATGTTCATGAGTAGCTTGAATGTTGTAAGGTAGAGATAAGATAAAACCTTGACTAACGACATAGCTGTATGCTCTGCAATTGCCTTTGCCTGAGGATCCTCTACATCAGAAAGCTCTAGTCGTGGAGTTTTTGATTTTTCATGCATAAGAGGTTCTAGTCTGAGGATGTTCATGTGGTTTCAAAGGAGGGAACTTAGCATTATAGGAAGAAATAGAAGTTTCTGAAGTGCTGTGAATGACTGCAATCATCGGTTGAGGATTGTGAATATTCAAAGGAAGGTTCTAAGGTTTCCATTTTTTAATGCCATTTTTGCAAGTATTGCTTCTTGGAATAGCGGGACTGGAAAGAGTTAGTTTCATCAAAGAAGGAGTCCCTCTTGTCATTATCATCCCATCCTGAAGGAGGGAGAGGAGTGTATGTTTTTGGAGATCCTGAGTAACGGACTACAAAATCATACTTGCCTGAGGGCTCTTCGAGAGGAGCATAAGAAGGATCACCCTGTTCATATTTGGAGAAAAGGTCTCAGACTTATGCTTTTGACGCCTAGAAGGTCTAATAAGAGGGGCTCAACTTCATCATCAGATTCTGTTAAAGGGAAACAGGTGGAACGTTTGTTTAGAGATCTAGGGGTATAGATAAAAACATTTTTGGCTAGATGGGTTTAGAAATGGGATCTGCGATATAGGAAGAGCATTGACAATCCAAATTGAAAGGGTTGTGAACTGAGAAATAAAGTTCACTCCAGCGCATATGACAGAGAAAACATGGATTTTTAGGATTGTGCCAGTGACAAACTAGGTTGTACGGGTGAATGGATCCTGAACAAGAGACACATCTGCAGTTTTTGGAAGGATCAAGCAAAGGCCTTGGAGAGGTTGTTGAAGGAAGTTGGTTTTCAAAGATTGGATGGCCTTCTAAGGTAAAGCCTTGGATATTGTGCTAGTCGTCAATATCCATAATCATTTGTGAGGAGAAACAAGAAGGGGTTGGAGCTTTAGTTTGCTTGGCAAAAATGATTTCAACTGATCCATCCAAATTATTTCTGAAACTGGGCTTGGTAGATTGAATAGGTTGAATCTGTTCTGGTTGTTGGTGAGATTTCTCATAAGTAGTAACCCACGATTCTGGCATGAGCTTAAGAAGCTCTGGTTTGGTGATTTGTCTGGGCACAAAGGTGCAAGTGGGAAGGTTACCAGGGGTTTCAACTATAATGAGGAGGGCATCACGAGTACTTTTTGGAAGAGAAAAATCAAGGGCATGATTTTGGACTTTATACACCAATTGATAGTGCATAGTGGCCGTGTAGGTTTCAACTGTAGAGATGGTGCCAACCATTTGGATCTGGATTTTTAAGGCAAACAAAGGAGCAGGGTCTGATAGTGGCATGTTAAAGTTTGGAAAAATTGTGATCAAGACAGTGCTTGCGTTCAGAGTAGTTTCAACAATACCAATAACAACATGCTGATATTGGGGAAATCTAGAGTCAAGCAGAGCAATTTGAGATGTAGTGGGTAGACCCTTTAGTCCATGGAAAGTAAGAGCTATACGGATGGCTCTGAAATGGATATGGGTATATCCTTTAGTTAACTAGTGAGAAGGAAAATGGGATAGAATTTCAACTAGGAGAAATTGTTCCTTTTGTGTAGCAGGAAGAAGGTGTTTGTCAAAGCTAGTAGCCTAGACTTACTCCTTTAGCACAGAATTTTTTGAAGAAACAAGGGTTTTGATAGACTTTACAATAGAGGAACGTGGCTTAGGATTTATAACAGGGAGTTCGGAGACTGCAATCGGATGATCTTCAGAGAGGTAATTGATTTTATAAAGAGAATCAATTTTTGAGGAAGAAAGACGACAGAGAGAGGAAAAAGAAGAACCTAGAGACCTAACCGAGACAATCTAGGAGGTGGTGGGATTTGAGACATGCTTTCATTGATGAATTCAAGTAGCTTTTCCATTTTCAGGTAGAAACTTAACTAAACCTTATTGCATAAAGCAACGACCTGGAAACAATCCACAAATCTGCAACCCTATGAAGGGAACATGCTTCATTATACCAGAGGTTAGGGATAATAGCCCTGGTTATTGGTGTCAACCTGAGATAGCAGAGCAAGGAGCTCAATAGGAACCTTTACTATTTGGCTTTGATACCAAATTAAGGGAGGGTGCCTTTACGAGGGCTCATTCACCCCCTAGAGCAGTACTTCCTCCACCATTAATATGGCCTTCTCTTATCTTTTCACCGCCTTTTTTCTGACAAGAACTCTAACTGTCTAGGCAGGCTTACTACCCAAACCATTTCACCCACCCACATATGGAGTACCAAAGGTCCACGACTAGAGCTTTTTGATGTAGAGGATCCTTAGGCAGAGGTAACTGCAGAGCATACGGCTATGTCGTTAGCCAATATAAGTCAGGATCTGTGACTTAGAAGGGAGTCCCAATGGTGTTGCACCTCACATGTACTTGTAATAGAGTTTGATAAGGTTTTCGTATGATGAGGGTTGTGGATGGGCATCCTGTGCCCCGATAAACTGTTTATGAACCAATTAAATCGAGATGAGCTATAAGTGTGCATACGTCAGGATCCGTTACTCGATGGGAGTCCCAAGAGCATTGCACCTCACATGTATTTGTAATAAAGTTAGTATGATGTTTAATGTGCACTGGGGCCCTAGATGGGCAAGTTGTGTGCCAATGAACTATTTTTGAACCAATTTAACCGAGTTGAACTATAAATGTGCATATGTTGGGATTCGTGACTCGAATGGGAGTCACAAGGGTGTTGCATCTAACACATACTTGTAATAGGGTTAGTATCGGTTTTTGTATGCATTGGGGCCATGGATAAGCATCTTTTGCACCAATAAACCATTTATGAACCAATTAAATCGAGTTAAGCTATAAGCATACACATGTTGTGATTTGTGACTCAAATGAAAGTTCTAAGAGTGTTGCACCTCACACGTACTTGTAATAAGGTTGGTATTATGTTTCATGCACACTAGGGTCATGGATAAGCATCTTGCGCACCAATGAATCATTTATGAACCAATTAAATTGAGTTGAGCTATAAGTATGCCTATATTGGGAAACATGACTCAGTGGGACTCCCAAGGATATTGCAACTCACACGTACTTGGAATAGGAACAGTATCAAGTTTCATGTGTATTAGGGTCATGGATGGGCATCTTGTGCGTCAATAAATTGTTTATAAACCAATTAAATCGAGATGAGCTATATATGTTCATACGTCAGGATCCATTACTCGAATGGGAGCCTAATGGTGTTGCACCTCACATGTACTTGTAATAGGGGTAGTATCGTGTTTCGTGTGCATTGGGGCCATGGATGGGCATCTTGTGTCCCATTGAACCGTTCACAATCCAATTAATTTGAGTTGAGTTGTAAGCGTGCATATGTCAGTATCCTTGACTCGGATGAGAGTTGCAAGGGCGTTACAGCTCACACGTACTTGTAATAGGTTAGTATTGGATTTTGCGCACATTGGGGCTATGGATGGGCATCTTGTGTGCTAATAAACCATTTACAAGCCAACTAAAAATTTGATTTGGAGGTGATTAAGTGAGGAAGAAAGGAGAGAGAAGGGAAAGACGGAAAAACCAAGCTTGATAGGAAATTTGATTTGGTTTTTGATAGGAAGTTTGTCTAGCTTTGTAAGGTTAATGGGCTCCTTGGGTGGTGTTCTAATTTTTCTATAAGGTTTACGAATTAGTGGAAGAAATTAGACTCAAGGTAGCGGCTGAAAAATAGGGGAACGATTAATTGAAACATAACCCTAGCTTAGATTAGTGAAGCCTTAATCAATCTTGCAAGAATTGTAGGATTTATGCAATCCAATATCCAAGCCCTAAACCTTATGGAGTTCAGTACATATACCAGTGAATTATGCATTAGGTTGAGTGCTAAAAACAAAGGAGGATGAGCTGAAATGAAGAAGGGGAAAGAAATGAGTTAAGAAAAGTTTAGAAAGTTGTCAAAATGTGAGTTTAAGTTAAGGAAGATAAGAGAAACAAAATTCAGCATTTAGGAATGGGAAACCCCTTGGCTAAAATCTATAAGGAGCTGAAGTTGGTATCTTAAGTGCTTAGATTAATAGTCAAAGAGTGAGCAAGTGGAACAAACAAGTTAGGACCAAACTAGTGAAGAAAATCCCATGACCTAGCTAAGTTAATGTGGATTATGTAAGTTACTTGTATTCACCATCAAGCTATAATCTCTAGGTCTTTAAATGGTTAAGGTAGCAAATCCTAGACTAGGTAAAATGCTGAAGATGGGGGAACAACCAAAACTCTTAGGTTGGTCAAGTAAGGGAAAGAATTGGGTTAAAGAGTTTTAAGTGAAAGAACCAAAGTGGGGGTAATTTCAATAAAAAAAAATCTTAAATAGGAAAATTGTTTAAATCCTACATAAGGAAAGTGTGCAAACATCAATGAAATGCCATATATATATATATATATATATATATGAGATCAACTTTTTTGGTTCCCTAACTTGATATTTACTCACTTTACTGTTGGCTTTTAAGCCATTCTTCCCTTTCATTAGTGCCTCATTTGGTTACTCCTTTCTTTAACTTTCTTAATCATCTTCATTCACCTTCCTTGGGTGGTTCATAATCACTCCAATTGTCACCTACTATATACACTATTTTCTAACAACTTTTCAGCACACCAATTACCATTACATTATTGAAGTGTGTTTGTTGAAAACTCAAAATTTGCCCTAATTTAGCTTTCATTTCCTCAACCAATCTTAACCATTTCTTAAGTCATTTATTAATCCTAACTTAAAAGTCTCTTCTAGGTTTCGGCCATGGGCCTTTTAGTGCTGTTTTTTATTTACTTTCACTAACCTTGTTTTCGTTTCAAGCTTAAGCTTTGTTTACTAACAAAATCTCGTTCTTAATTTCCCCCTTTGACCTTGGCATAATCTCCCTAGTTTTTAGCCCCTTTACCACCACCCAATCTCATGGTTAAAGCTTAGAAATGCATGGACTCTTAAGGCTAACAAAAATCCTCAAACAATTTTACCAAAATCTAAAAAAGTTTAAACAATTTCCCAACCCCTAGGGTTCAGTTCCTTCCCCCCTTATCCATACTCAAATCAACTTCAAATTCATATCTCAAACCACACAAAGTTAGGAATTTCAAGCTAAATAAGAATCTATAATGATTTCCCTCAAATCTTCAAATTTCTCTAGCTTGTTCTATGCATAAACAAGCCCCTCAAGCGTATTTATACTAGGCTAAGTCAGCACAAGGAAGGTGGTGAAGCACACACCATGTGAAGTTACTTTTTTGTGCATTCATTAAACACTTTCTCCCATCCTTGCCCCCTTGACCTTCTTGCTCAACCAACTCATGATTTTTAACCCTAGAACATTCATTTAACACCTCTCTTGTCCCTTGGGATTAGTAGCTTAAGATTAGGGTTAACCACCAATTAACCTCACTAATCTCATTTACTTAAATTCTCTCACTTCGCACTTTAATTCTAAGTTTTTATCCCAAACTTTTGCTTCCCTTTCTCATCCATTCTCACTCCCATAGAGTATTCATTTCACATGTCTCTTGATTTCACATTGCCCATCCTTAGGGCCATTGATAGGAAAAATACCAACTTTCATTTAATTACAAATGCTTATAAGTCATGCCATATATACTAATACCATGTATAAATCATGTAAGTATGCAGAATTGAAAGCCATGGGGGTCAAGCATGGCTTGGTTTGGAATGTCACATACACACACACATACACAAAAACGTAGTATAAGCAAATTTGTCAAAATTTGGAAGCTATTCAAGCCAGTTGAAGATTCCAAAGAAACTTTAGTGCTTGCAGTGAAGACCATGGGAAGTCAATGGGTGAAGCCAAATAATGCCAATGATGCAGGACGAACGCTAGTGATCCCATTGAAGCCAGCTAACACTACCTTCTTCTCTTTGCCTCACTTTCTTTGTCCTCCCTCTCACAGGCCTCTTGATCCACCTGTCAGGCCATCACCACCACTTCACCACTTTCTTCCCTTCCCTCATCGCCTCCACTGAACACCAATCACCTAGCCAAAGTCATCCCAGCCCTCCCATCAGAGGTGGCTCGACTCTCTCTACCTTTTACACACACACACATGTGTGTGTGTGTGTGAGAGAGAGAGAGAGAGAGAGACGATGAGGTACAAACATTGATCGCCACGAAGGACCCTCTCCATCCAATCCACCCATCAAAGCCCAAACACTTCAAGAGTTTTGACTCTACGCCTTTCCCTCCCATGAACAAATAAAAAAGGTGTGGGGCTTATGCAAATTTTTCCTCTCAATTCTTTTCTTTTCTTTTCCCCAAAACGGATACCAAATGGTTGATCTCCCCCTTCCTTAACCATTTTCCTTTTCTTTCCATTCAAAAGCATATACCAAATATAGCCTTCATGAAAAACTATAACAAGTTCATTGTTTTCTATTTCCAAGTAAATCGGTTGCACCACAAATGAAAATAGTACAATTAGAAGCAAAAAATCCCATATTTGTTATTATAAACACAAAATTTATAGTATAAGAAATCGGATGCTAGTTTTGCTTCGGCAAGTCAGATCATCGTCTACATTGTTTATGGATAAAAGACAAGGTTAAAAAAGTTGAATTGGAGTCAACTAATTGAGAGTCACCATCAATCTTGATCTTCAATACTGCCTTGCAACTTCAAATGAGCTGTTAATAATTAAGAATAAAGAAGAACAAAGAAAAGCTATGGGCTAACATTGAAGGATCAGAAATAGCCTCCTTGTTCTCCTTCCTCTCCAATCTTTGTTTTAATCCACTAACCAAATTGTAAATACTAACTCACACTTTCCAATTCTTTTCTTATGTTCCGTTTGGTTAATGTATCCTTAAATTTTCCCCAGAAGGTTGAATTAGCTTGCAGTCCTTCCTCTTCAGCTGAATTTTCTGTTCATTCGTTTGAAAAGAAAAGGGCTATGGCGATGGGATATATGACTGGCTGTATGAACATATCACCATAGGCAGGCCGGGCTTTGCCATGAATCAAGTAAAACAATTACGTTAAGCCCCCAAATATTTTAAACCTCAAATTTTAGGAATTTATAATATATTATTAATATAATAAAATTTAGATAATTATAAAAAGTTTTAAAAAATTAGTAACAATTAATATTATCCAAATTAATTAATCAACCACTAATTAATTACTCTCTCATAATTCCTAATTTTTCTCTTTTTATCTCATAATTAAAATTTCCTATTCCAAAATAATTATATTTTAATTTTAATATTTATCTATCTCAAAATTTGTAATTTTCTCCATAATTATCTCTTTCAACTCCCACCTAACATTTTATGTAAAAATTAAATCTTTTTAACGTCCATCTTCTAACATTCCTCTTCAATCTGTTTCATTAAGCATTTTTCATTTCCCTATAAATTGAGACTAAACAAAAATCTGAACATCCTGTGTCCAGCTATGTCTCTTCCCACAAGGCAAAAAATATTGACCTTTTGGTTGAGTAAGATTCCATAATCAGTTAACATTATTCTAACTTTTAATTATTCTTTACATTATATTTTAGTTTGTTAAATTATATTATTTATAAGTATATGTTGTCGTTTGTAATTTATAAGAATTTAAATATGTCAACTAGAAAATATGAATCTTAAGATCAATAATGCCTCAAGAAAGATTAAATGGATTAGCTATATTATCTATTGAGAAAGAAACGTTGGAAGAAATTGAACAAATGAAATTTCAATTACTAATTTGGCATCTCAGAAAGTTAGAAAAATAAAGTCTTAATAAAAATTTATATCAATTCGTTAAAAAAATAAAATATCTCAATTTTAAATGTAGCTTTAGACTCCTGAAATCATTGAGCCACCTCTGTGGGAAGGTATCCATGGCGACTACTCGGCGGCTTGTCTGATTCAGGGCTGGTACAGCGAGTGTATGCTTATACGGGGCCACTACAGTGACATATCTGATGTATGTACCATATATTATCCATTAAAGTAAAAGGAGAAGGAGCAAGAATTTTGGGAACTCTCAAGTTTGCAGCGACGTAATTGCATGTCCATTTAAGTGAATACCTCAATGAATCATACAATTTGTGGTTCTCTAATTATCATCATAATAGGAAGGTACAAGTTGATGAAGTTGGTGTGTACGAAATACTATGCAATGGAATTACTCTGCTCCAATGCCGCTGCGTTGGATTTAATTGCACGACTTCTAGCTTTGCTATTTTTGGAAAGGATCACCAACTCTAGGAATTACAGCGTCCTATGCTTCATTTATTTATTTATCTTATTATAGCATGTCGCACTCATTCCTTCACAACAAAAAACAAGAAATGGCTACTGTGTTCTGTCGACGAGACTTCTGTTGAGAAAACGTATAAAGAAGGCTCAGTAGTCTCCGTTGATAACAGTAATGAACCTGTAAATGTGAATGGAATTTCTGAAACTGAAGCAATGGGCGAAGAAGATCTTAGTTCATCTAAGCCGGAGGGCATAATCAGAGGGCAAGATCTCCAACCCTTCAAAAGGTTCAAATGATGGCACTTTAAAAAGCAATAATCAAGGATCAACCTAACTCAGAAGGTCTAGCCTCAGCACAAACGAAAATGGAGTTGTAGAGTTAAATCTTTCAGCTCCCTTGCTATTTGCAAATCCCAACAATTCTCCCCAGTGGAATACTAAAAATACTCCAAGGCTGTCTGTAGGGGTTACCCCGTAGCTGCTAAGAGATGTGTTTTCAAAACCAGCACAAGTGTTTATCGTTATCAACTACTGAGAGGAAGGACTCCATTCTTCTCTCGAGAACTTCACATTGGATTAAGTTAACAGTAGGTTTACTGTCAATGTTTATAAATTTCAAGACCTCATACGTGGTTTTATGCAAATTTATTTCACAATTTGATATCCTGAACATCCATTGTTTCCGTCTTGCGACAAAGCCATTCCAATTCACATAGACAAAGCTTCTTATCAGTCCTAGTAAAAGCATCACAAGTCAAATGCAATCAACAATCAACGAACGTTTAAAAGATTTCAACCTTTTCTGGTCTAAGTCCTTCACTTCGAGCAGAGATTTTATTGTTTAAATGAACAATACCTGCAGCAGAAAATATAGGTGAAAACTGCGACAATCAAACTTCAAGATTTAAACTTTGATTATACAAATGAATTGCAATACACAGATCAACTTCTAAATGCTGCAAACTAATTGAATAACGAGGTCCGTATAATGAAACTCTTTTCAGACGAAACTATATATTTGTATATTGATAAAGCAATCCCTGTACCAAGTTATTCTTACTTTCCAAGATAGGAAAGGGAAAAGAAAAGATAGAAACGAGCTGGGTCCGCGTGGTTCAGCCATGACTCAACTGTGCCTCTCAACTTTGATTTCCGGCAACTGCACATTCTTCTGTCTTTGATGAGAGGAGAGGTGGGTGACTCTCATTTTCTAAGAAATTCTTCCCTGATGCGACAAAGGGACACTGACAAACGGTTCTGCATGTAGTCCGATCAGTCACCCTCGGCCAATTCAAAGAAAATTCTTTTCTGTTGCTCTTCTGTATCTCCGGAGCCAAGGATGGACCGGGTTCGAATTGGTTTCTTAGAATAATTTGCGATTCAATTTCGTTTGCTTTCTTCTTGTGCTGCTCTGTAATGATATTGGGTTGTTTATCATTCTGAACTTGAAGGTTCCGCTTTTCCTTCTTGAGTGCATCAAGGAGATGGTTGGTGACTTCGTGGAAGGTGGGATTTCTTGGAGCAGATAATAAGACAGAGTATTTGCGCAGGCTCTCACGGCTTTGACAGTATTCATCAAATTCATAGAAATCTGGGTTCTTCAGGAACTCCATTACTATCTTCCTCCTCTCCTCCGTCGAAATTTCCTCTCGATTCCACATGGCTATTGTTATTCACCAGGTAGTTCGATCAAAGGGGAGGAAGATAAGAACAAGAACAAGATCAATGCGAGAGTACAAAGGCACGCATTTGCATGAGCAGAGATACTTACAGGAGGATTAGGAAATTTGATTGATCTGATCAAAATATTAGGGATAATTGAACAGACGCGATATGTATTTCAGGGACCAAATTCAACAAAGCCGAAATCGTAGGGAGCTAATTGAATCAATCAATAATTGAAAAGCCAAAAAAAAAAAAAAAAAAAAAAAGCTTTACTGTAAATACGACAAAATTTTGTTTTCCTCCTGCTGTATCGGTGAACATTTCTCGGCTTCGGTTAGTGTTGTTCAACAATCCTGAAGCTACGCAACTTTTGTTATATAAGGAGCTTATAAATTTAACTCAATTTGGATTTTTATATTTTTATTAGTTATAATATCACAAAATATACAGTAGAAGTAGGAGTTATACATTAACTAATCAAGTTTTTTAAATAATTATTCAAATTAACTAATTAATTATATCAAATTGAAGGCAGTATACCACTTTGCCGAAAGAAGTAATATTCTTTTTTTCTTTTTTCTTACAAGTTCATCGAGATTTAATTACAAATATGTAAATATGTAATACACATTATTTTCAATATTATTTTTAATGTATAAATTAATTAGAAAATCTTGATTTGTTATTCCACTAATTTTTTATTTTATTTTTTTGCCAACCAAGAACCAAATTTATTGATATTATAAACAAAGAAAATTGTACAAGATAGATAATGGCATCTATACTTGATTGAGGTTGCTTCTTTTTCTACAACATAACCACTACTAGTTTAGCAAATATAAGGTTTGACCACTGCCTAGTGTAATTTCTTCGAGCTTATCCCCCTTAATAATGGATCCTTCTTTGATTGATTTAATTTCAGCCCTTAAACTTCAAAATATCCCAAATTTGATCCCAT
The DNA here is from genome assembly GCA_911865555.2 of Thlaspi arvense. Lineage (NCBI taxonomy): Eukaryota > Viridiplantae > Streptophyta > Magnoliopsida > Brassicales > Brassicaceae > Thlaspi > Thlaspi arvense. The sequence goes on from CAJVSB020000164.1 coordinate 26,282, forward strand.
TATTTTAATCCTTTGCAATTAGCCTAAATCTGCTTATTGATTTTGGAAAGGGATTTCTCTAGGAGGACACCATTCATATGATAATTTACTTTCTTTTTGAACTGTATCTACTACTCATTTTTAGAAAGTTTTATCGGCAGTTTCATGCCTCAACTCCTTGTTACTTGAGAATACACGAATTTAGAAAAAGGCCATGTACGTGAATATAGGGTCTCTGGACATGACAATACAAAGCGAAGAATGAGTGGTATAAAAGTGAAAATTTCAGCCGGCAACTTTAAATGCACCAATTGGACAATTCAAATGGGCCATTACTTGGGCCATATTTTTAACCAAACTGGGCGTTTGGCCGTATATTGGGCTAATACACACAGACCAATTCCTAATATTTGATCAGTATAACCAGCCCAAACGTGGCTAGAAAATCTGGTTCAGATTATGTAGCCCAAAACACTTTCGTTGGCCTAAAACAGATGCTTCAATTTTGGACTTCTCCAAAATATAGTCCACTTCTTTAAATAAGTTTTGGGTTTAAATTCAACACTTGATATTGAGTTAATTAATTAAACTATTTAATTTTATTAACTCAATTAAATTGATCAAATCAATTTGGCTTCAAACTTTAGATAAATTAAATAAATAATTATTCAAATACTTGACTTAACTAATTAAGTTAATGAATCCATAAATTAATTTATTCATTCGACAATTGAATATAATATCATTGAATCATATGAACTTGTTTGGTATTGTGTGCACCCTTAAATTTACTAATTAATTAATGGTAGGCCGATAATAATTTGTGATTTAACTAGCAACAACAAGTTACTCAGATTAATTAAATAATTTTAACTAGTCACTCTTATATTAATGTGTAATAGTATATGATACCCACAAATTATGGTCGATGCATAATAACAACCCTATGAAAATCTAGAAATAGTTGAAGGTAATATAAGTGAAATAATTCTGTTTATGATCACCATGCGGATAGAATCTTTTTACTAACTAATCTACTCATTGAGGTCTAGGATTCAGATGTGAAATTCACATCTTATGGACTTAATAACTATGTTTTTACTCCAAGTAATTGGTTTAATAAGTAATTTGAGAAACTCTTTTCTTGATTGTTTATTGTCCATCTTTGCCAAATGTATAGAAACCAATCACTCAAGGGAACATAGAACATTCTCGCATTCAATAAAACAGGTTAATGGATTCTATCTTAGTAAATTCATAAGCAATTTATACACAATGTAAATTCATTTATGACCCTCCCAATAAGGAAGTCAATAGAATATACATCAAATTATAAATACCTACGCACAAGGCTGCTATGAATTTTGAAGTCTAATGACTAATTAAAGCACTATCTTAAACTATAGAGAATATCCAATACTGACATAATGAAATAGAATTCTCTAGCAGGAAAATTCAATGTGAAACAATTCTTTAATAAGCACGCACTCATGTGCACTAATGGCACTACATTGATTCTTATAAAATTAGACATTCTCCTAGTGAGTGTGCATCACTCATGCTAGTCTATTTGAATCTAGTAAGTGCCCCTTTTTGATATATTTTATGACTTGGAACATTTTTAGGTCAAAGTAACAGAGATATGTTCCATGACCACCATTCAATGCACAACCTAGTCCTGTAACTATGTATGGCTTAGGAACTTCAACCAAATATAAAATTTACTTGTATATATAAATATTTATAATATTGAATGAATAACATTGCTTTACAATAATAGTTATATGCCATTCCAATTGACTTATAGACATTAGTTTAATAGATTTATTGAGCTACACTTGGTAAACAAGATTTATTGATTGCTTGATTTGTTTGATCTAGGTCATGGGGAGCTTGAATTGGTGATCAAGACTTACAAAGCACTAATTAGTAAAATTGGACAGTTGAGTTCAAAATTGAATTAGATACACCTAGTGAACAAATTCCATTGGTTGCTTGATTAGATTGATTTTGATGCCTGGAAACTTGATTCTTTGATTAGAACATATGAATTTTCAATAAAAAAAAATGGAACATGAATGGAGATTGGAGTAATTTGCAGTTCACGATTTGATTTAGACCAAAATTGACTAATTGGAATTAGTGTAACATCCCAAACCAAGGACATATGCATGTATGACATATTTCCACCCTAATTGTGAGTATATAATGGAATTTATATAATTCTAGCATAGCATCCCACGTATGACATAGTGTGCATCTAAATAACTTGGTTTAAGACAAAAATCTAAGAAATTTCTTACTAATAACCTTGTGACCAAGTTAGAATATTGCTAAGGGAACCAAATTCAAGTGGAATAACATAGAGGTAAGAATAGAATACAGAAAAATAAGCCAAAGAAATTAATAAACTAGAGTTATGGATTTTATAAGAAATTTTGGTTGAAGTATGTAAGATTGGGAAAAGTTTCCTTAATTTGTGGTATCATTAGTGATCTAAGGGATATAAAGGACATTAGTACGAGGTCTAAGGGCTAAATAAGGAACTAGGAAAATTAAGTAGGAGAAAGGGGCATGGAAGGAAGAAATTAGTAAATATGAGGGCATTGTAAATATTTCACCAATACTTAGTCATGAAGCAAAGCACAAATGCCTCAGCCCTTGGTGTATTTTGTAGTTGGCCGACCAACTGAGAGGAAAGAAGGAGAAGCAAGGAGGTGAAGGGCACATGGAGGGGAGAAATTGTAAGTAGCAAGGGTAATTTGGTATTTTCACCTCATGGCTTCTTGGAGAAGCTTTTTGGCCAACTTAAGGGGGGCAATATAAGGCCTAAGCTATCATGCCTTGCCCTCCCTATCTAATTGAGTAAGGTATGACACCTTCTTGTATCCAATAGACACAAAAGAATACCGATCACTGTGACCCCTACCATGACTGGCTCGCTATACTCGATTTAGATTGCCTATATATTCAAATATATGTCTATTTGAATAATATAACTTACTATCTTTAATGTACAAGTAACTAGTTAGCCCAACCTTCACTAAAGTGCTTGTGATGCCAAGGTAATGAGGCAAGTACTATTGTCATTAACTATATGCTCCTGATACCTATGTGAGAAGATGAAAGGAGTGAGATTGTTGTCCCAGTGAATAGTTTTTTCAACTAAAATAAGAGAAACAGTAATATTTTCAAACACATATGAATTTCATAAAATGTAAACCTTTGCAATTAGATAGAATTTAGTGAAATCATTCATAAAATAAATTCATATCATAGTATATGCAAAATAGTACTCATGTGATTGTCAAACAAAAGCCATACCATGTCACCTATTGAGCCTACAGATCCAACCACAACTAAAAATATGTAAATGAGCTATGGAAAGAAGCAAAAATATGAGTGGCTCTATCTGTCTGTAACTCTAGGCCATACATGCATGCAGACCAAATATAATCTCTGAATCATGTCTATCACATCATACATATCATATCATACATGTCTATCTAAATTTGCTAAGTGCTACTGGTCATGAGACTGTGTCATGGGTGTACCACTTCTATGAATGAACATACATGGTTTGGTGGTGCTCTTGTCCCTTTACTGGGACAATGTCATGTAGGACTACCATGGGTCCAAAGCTGTCCTTGTGATTATCCAACAGATTATTTGGATGAATAGTACCATTTTAAGAAAACAAACATGGCATATATATGAATAAAAAAAATTATGTGTAGAAAATAACCACTATTCCTGTTTCCATTTTAGAACACATAACAAAATTACAATAAATTTATTCATTAATTTGAAATAGTAATTGTTTTTCAAGTTATTCATTAATTCATTGGCAAAAATGTGGTTGTCAATTTTGATGACATTTTAGTGTACAGTAAGAGTTTATATGATCATATCAATCATTTAAGAAATGTGCTTGAAGTTTTGAGGAGTGAAAAACTTTATGCTAACTTGAAAAAGTGCACTTTTTGCATAGATAGAGTTGTGTTTCTTGAATTTGCTGTTAGTGCCAAGGGTGTGGAAGTTGATAAAGAGAAAGTGAAGGCCATCAAAGATTGGCCTACACCAATATCAATTACTGAAGTGCGAAGTTTCCACAGCCTACCTAGTTTTTATCGGAGGTTTGTGAAAGATTTCAGCACCATTACTGCTCCTTTAACTGAGATCATCAAGAAGGATGTGGGATTTAAGTGGGGAGAAGAACAAGAAATTGCATTCAACACCTTGAAAGATAAGTTAAGTTCTGCTCATTTGCTTCTTTTACCAGATTTTTTTAAAACATTTGAAATCGAATGTGATGCTTCTAGTATAGGTGCTATTTTGATACAAGACAAAAGACCCATTGCCTACTTTAGTGAAAAGCTCAATGGGGCTGCCTTGAACTACTCAACATATGACAAAGAGTTGAATGCTTTGGTGGGAGCACTTGAGACTTGGCAACATTACCTTTGGCCCAAAGAGTTCGTGGTTCACACCAATCATGAGTCCTTGAAACATTTGAAGGGGCAAGGAAAGCTGAATAGGAGGCATGCCAAGTGAGTGGAATTCATAGAGACTTTTCCCTATGTGATACAACACAAGTAAGGCAAAGAGAATGTAGTGGCTGATGCCTTGTCACGCATACATTACTTTCTGTACTCAATTCTAAGTTGTTGAGATTTGAGCATATAAAATAAATGTATGCAATTGATGCTGATTTTGCTAATGTGATAATGCATGTGAACATGCTGCCTTTAATAAGTTTTACAAGCATGATGATTTTCTTTTTAAGGAAAATAAATTATGTGTGGCTGTTTGCTCTTTAAGAGAGTTACTTGTGTGTGAAGCACATAGCGGGGGGATTGATGGGGCATTTTGGCATTACTAAGACACTTGACAGACTACATGAACATTTCTTTTGGCCTCATATGTGTAAAGATGTTGAAAGAATATGTGCTCGATACATTCAATGTAGGCAAGCTAAATCTAGGGTTTAGCCACATGGATTATATACCTTTTTACCTATACTTAATGTACCTTGGGTTGATTTATCCATGGATTTCATTTTGGGCTTGCCTAGGACAAAAAGGGGTAGGGGCTCTATATTTGTTGTTGATGATAGATTTTCAAAGATGGCACATTTTATTCCTTGCCATAAAACTGATGATGCAACAAATATAGTTGATCTTTTCTTTAAGGAGGTTGTGCATTTGCATGGTATTCCTAAGACAATTGTCTTTGATAGGGATGTGAAGTTCTTATGTTATTTTTGAAAAGTGTTGTGGACTAAGTTAGGAACCAAATTGTTGTATTCTAATACTTGTTATCCACAAACAGATGGTCAAATTGAGGTTGTGAATAGAACTTTAGGAACTTTATTACGTACTATCGTGCAAAAGAATTTAAAGGCATGGAAAGATTGCATTCCATTTGTTGAATTTGCATATAATAGATGTGTGCATTCTTCTACTGGTTTCAGATTGTGTATGGTTTTAATCTGTTAACTCTTATGGATTTGATGCCTCTTTCTTTGCATGAGAAACATAGATGGGCAGAAAAAGGCAAAATTGGTTAAGTCCATACACAAACAAGCCAAGAAGCATGTTGAGAAACAAAATAGGAAGTACACATCGCAAGCCAACAAGGGACACCGACTTGTGACATTTGAACAGGGAGATTGGGTGTGGGTACATATGAGGAAAGAAAGGTTTCGCACAGAGAGGAAGTCCAAACTACATCCAAGAGGCATTGGACCTTTTCAAGTTTTGGAGAAAATCAATGATAACGCATATCGCGTGGACCATCTAAGTGAGTATAATGTGTCCTTTACTTTTAACATTTTTGACCTATATCCTCTTAATGTAGGTGAAGATCATTTGAGGATGAATTGTTTTAAGGAGGGACAAAATGATATGATCCAAGAAGAGGATAGAGCATTGGAAGAGATTAATTTGCCACCTGGACCAATTACAAGATCAAGATCCAAAAGGCTCAAGAAGGCAATACAAGGGATGTTGGATCGAGAATTTGAGAAAGACTCATGGACCAAGGGAGAAGCTTCAAATGAGAATCCAAGTCTGGTCAATATACTTGGGGCGTGTGCAGAGAACTTTGAGGTGTGTCAAGAGATAAATTAGGCCCAAAATTATATTAGTAATAAGGCTCGATTATGTTTTTAAGTGTACGATGTGGATGGCATGTGAGTTTATTAAGTTATGTTAATTTGGCCCTTGTTAATTAAATCTGTTGGGTTATTTTAAATGTGGGCCTTAAACTTATTTAATGAAGGGCTTATGTCTTTGATTTATTTAGATTAGAGTTTTATTTATTTGGAAAGCCTATAAAAAACCCTCTATGTCATGTAGGAGAGGCAACTAAGTTTTTTTTTTTTTTTTTTCAAGAACAATTGTGTTATTTTTCTGGAGAGGAATCTGCCATCTAGGGTTCTACAAGACCTTGAGATCTATTCAAGTGTAAACCTTGTGGCTTCAATTCTGTTCCATCAACAAAATACTCTAAGTTCATGAAATTCTTCTTTTCATTGGGTTTAGAATTCATATTAGGGATTTGATTAAAAGGATTAGGGTTCTTGATCACTTGATTTGGAGGTTTCAAGATTCATATGCTTGGGGTTTCCGCATCATATGGTATCAAAGCCTACCTTGCTAGGTCGATGGGCCGCATGGATCTCGGTTCTCTGCACGAGGACGTGCAGTTTAAAGGGGTGGAGAATGATACGAATCCCACATCGATTGGGCAAGGAGGTCTTGGTTGTTATATATGCAGGTTGGCAACCCTCCTCTTACAAGCTAGCTTTTGAGGTGGAGTTAGGCAAGTCCGCATCAAAAGTGAGCCCCACACACCTATCAAATTACTTTTATATCCTTTCCTTTTTACTATTACTTTCCTTACGCCATTTGCAGTAAAATGCCAATATCTAAAACTACAAAACTGAAAATTACCTAATTTAAAAAGGGTTTTAAAGCTAACTAAATGGGATATAATTTTTATGTCTTGGACTTGCTCTAATTGTACATGCGAAAGGTTCAAAACTAGCTTGAAATTTCAGCTATCAACATAAAAACTCGCATTGGACTTTTGTTTGGTTTTTGGGCTATAATGTGAGTTACACAACTCAAATCAATATCATTCAAATTGGGTTGTAAAGCTATTTCAATGGTTCACAACTTTGCTATTTTAACCTACACCTAATTTTGGCTAGGGAGAGGCCGAATCTAGCCCGACAATATGTCAAAGTTATCACTTGCCCTATAGTCGACAACTTTGGGCCTATTTTAGTGAAATGCTTATAACTTGAGTGAGAGTGATCAAATTAGATTGATTCTAAAACCTATGATTCACTAGCTTGAAGGTTCAGAATTTTCATGTTTAGACCCCAACCTAATTTAGATTGGAGACTACCTAAAATTGCTCAGACATGGGATTACAAATTTCAGGCCAGAATTGAAGGATTCCTATGGCAGTAGGACGCCTACATAATGCTTATTATATTCACTATTCATCTCTTATCTACTTTCCCCCGTCTAGCCCTTATTTATCTTCCCGTAATGATGAATGATAGCTTACAACGTAAGTTCAATTTGGGATGTTACACGAGCTTGTAGCCAAATGCAAGGAAAAAGAGAAGAAAAGAAAGGATAAAGAGGAAAGCAAAGGGAAGGAAGAATCAGAGCCAAGAAAAGGAAGAAATTTGATATAAGTTTTGTGAATTTGTTACATTATCTGAAGTTTTCTTCAAGATTATGGTTTAATTTGCAAAGACCCAAGCTTGATAGAGGGAGGAAAGGAGCAGCACCCTAGGGCTATAGTTAATCTCTTGGTTATGCTAAATTTTGTGAGGTTTATATGATTTGATGGACGTTTAAGATTTGTCTTTGATTTCTCTTAAATTTCGATTAGCTAGTTGCTGAAATTTAAGCAAAAAAATTGAGTGAGAAAATGGGGCATAGGAAATTGAAATTCAAGGAGAGGTTTTATGAGCATAGAAATTAGATTAAAGGTATTGGAGATAGAATTTGGAAAAAACGGGTTAGCAAATATAAGAAAAAGTTGTTTTAGTGAGCTTGAGAAGCCTCATGGCTAATCCCCATCAAGGCTTAATTCCCAATCTTTCCAAGCAAGGCGTGAGAGGGGAAGTCAATTCTAGTTTAAACTTGCTAAACTAGTAAATTTAGAAGGGCAAGGGGTCAGATTACTAGGAGGAAATCTGAAATTTTGAAGGATAAGTAGGAAACTTAAGAGGGGTTAACAAAAGGCTTAAATGGTACCTTGATGTAGCCAAAGATAATGAAGTTACATAGGGCTTTTGATTAAATTAAAAGGCATAAAATCTGAATTTTAGGAAAAGCTTTAGAGGAGAAAACCAACTAAGCCCTAGCTGGAAATTTCAAGGTTTTGCTAGTTTAGAGTGGAATTTGTGTGGGTTTATGTGTTTTTATGATTAAGCTTTGATTTCCATGCAATTAAGTGACTTATTTGAAGAATTTTAAACCTAGCTAAGTGCTGAAACAGGGGGAGGAAGGAACCGAAACTCAAGACCTTGGTTGACCTAATAATCTTGCTAAACCTTGTACAAGGTTGTGTAGATGTGTGTATGCCTGAAACTTTTCCTTGAATTCCCTTCAAATCTATGTCATAATTGCTGAAATTTCACACAAGTGAGTGTGGAAATAAGGGAGGGGAAGTTTGAAAGCTTAAGGAAGGAATAGTCGAAAGAAAATTTGCTTAAGAATCCAACCTTAAAATTTAGGAGTGAAGCTAACAAAGAAATGAAAGGAACTCTCCCTTAAAGATTTGTGGAATTCCATAGCTGAATTCTCCTAGGCCTTAATCCCTTCCCTCCTAAGGAAAGAGGTAAGAAGAAGATCAATTTTAGGCCATGGTCCAAAACTTAACAAAAATTTGGAGGAAGGTGTTAGCTAAATTTAATATGGAATAAAATCTGAAGTTCATGGAGATAATTGAGAAATTTAAAAAAGGAGTTAGAAGGGGGCATAGTTGGTAACTTTAGATGGCTAAAAACAAAAAGTCCAAGGGATAACATCTAGCTAGCTCTGACTAGGTATAAATCTGAAAATTTATAATAGATGAAAGAAAAGATTAAGGAAGCTAAAATCTAGGTTCAGAGAAATGGTTGATGACAATAAAAGCATGTAATACGTAACATTTAACCTTTCCCTAAGAGTTTAATAGGAAAGATTCTATCATTCATGTGCATTTCGTGCATTCATCCACACATTGCATAATTATTAATTTTACATATTTCATGAACATATAAGGAAGGAGTATAGATCAAGTGGCAATGCAAAAGAGACAAGCCTTAAGGGAACTTAGTTGTAGCTATATGAGTGAGTAGTCTTCCTTCTAAATTTAGTGTCCTCAAATTAAAGGAATAACAAATGATTTTTTAAAAAAATTATAATTTTATTTTCCGCGTTCTAACTATGTTTCTATGAAATTGGAAACAAGAATTATTATTTTGCACTGCATGGGTGTTTACTTACATAAATGCCTATCACCCAAATAATCTATTAGGCAACTATAGGATTAGGGTGATTACTAGCTCGTGACAGTTCTACATGACTTATTGCTTAATAAGGATGGACATCAACCAAGTTGTGTTATTCTAATCAGGAAGTTGTGACCCTTGGTATAGACTATATGGCTAGTAGTGCCCAACAGATTCTGACTTTGCCACTTGTTGGCAGATATTAGATTATTGGATCTATAGTTTGTCTATGTGCATGTTAGATCATATTTATGTTTTTGATGAGCCATGACTCTTTTGCTTCCACCCTCAACAGATTGATACTTTTTAGTTATGGTTGGATCTATAGGCTCAATAGGTGAAATAGTTATGCTTTGAAATGAAAGCAAAGGTAGATTAACTTTATTGCGATGTTATAAGAATTAGTTTTCTAGACGTTTCTTTTACTTGAAAGAATCTATGGAATGATTACATATATGATTATGTGAACATATTCCTGTTTGCCCGATTTTCGCTAAATGACCATTTACTAGGACATAAGTGTGATTTCATTATTTTATTATTTTTCAGGAGCAAGTAGAGTTAGCTAGTTGCCATTGTCACACCCTACTACTACCAAGCAATGTGTGACAGCAGGGCAACAACTGCTTACCACCGAGTCTAAAATCTGGTAGCATGACAGCTGTTGTAACCCTCCAACTAAAACCTGTCAATGGAACCTATACATGCACCTGGAATGCACAATTCAAATCAAATTGTAGAACATAAAACATTTATAAAATTTCTACTCATGCATTCCTAAATGCGCTCTAACTAGCTAGCAAAATATATATACACATCACCACCACATCAAATTCCAATTCTAATACCTCCCCTCTCATGCTAAGTACTAAAGTCAATTACAGAGTATATAATTTATAACTCATTAACTAGTAAAAATAGTCCTGCTAGCCCAACCTCCAACATAGAAATATAGCAAAAAATTTATCACATCCCAAATGTATAGAAAACTATGCATAAAGTAATGGTAGAACCACGTAGAAGAGATAAACTTGTTCGTGTTAGCTATTTTCCTTTAGTTCATTGATATACCACAGGAAGCAAGTCCATGAGAAATTTAGCAAGTGTGGAAATCATAAATCATGCCATGTCACATATAACTCTAATCGGGTGCGCACAACCGACAATGTTTGAGAGCAATAAAATCATGAAAACATAAAAATTCACAAAACATGTCGGGCACTACTACACTGTGTACCCTGCAACCATGGGTCGCCACTCCAAGCCAGACTAACACAGCCTATGGCATCTGAGACCCCCTTGGATCTAAAATCATAGTATAGGAATTGTAGAACAACCACCTGCCCCAAATGGCTGCCCGACATTCTAGTTTGAGTGCCGGAGCACAAAAATATCAAAACATCATAAAAGCTCAAATATATTGAAATCAGAACATAAGCACTTTGTTTCCATGTTTTGATATCAAACATACATATGGAGTTTTCATAACATTTCAATTTTATCGTAAAACATATATTTGTTTAGAAAAACTAAAGTTAGGGAGTATGCTACTCATCGTTTTTGTAGCCTACGGGTGGTCAGCCTGATCACCTTGAACTGGTTTAGAATCAACTTTATCATGAGTGCCTACAATTGCAAGTGTGTGAAATATGAATACAATGTCATGGATACATGAGTAATGTATGCAAATGCAAAATGGTGGGGATTATGTTACCAAGACCTATATTATCCTTTAAACCTTTATATTTTCCTCTCTCTTACTCCTTTGCATTGCCAATCTTATGTTTCCCTCCTTTCTTAGCTTGGTTATGATAAATTTCAGCTTCTTCAATGTTTCTTTTGAAGGCTCCTAAATGCATTTTTCCTAAGTTTCTCAAGTCAAGAGATTGTATCCATTAATATCTAAGAGATTTCTAAGTTATGCTTTTATTTATTTTCTATTGTCTTACCAATTTAGCACTCTTCCTTGGTACCTTCTTTGGCCTTTCTTAGACTTTTGTTTGGTGTCCATTTTGGAAGGCATAAAACATTCCCAAGATTAGTTTCTAAAGTTCTAACATTTACTCATAATCTTTCTCATATATTTCATATTGCCTTTAATTGAATTTTGCTAGGTTTCAAGTTAAATTGGATCAATGCCTTTCACCTTCTTCTTTAGTGGTTTCTCCCACTTCATAAGCTATTAATTAGCCTTGGTTTTAAGCTTCATTAAGCCCCCTAATGCCTCAATTAAAACACTTTTGATTGCTGAAATTTATTACAGAAAAATTTTGCTCCAAATCATCTTGATTCTCTAATGGTTTTCATTTATACTTGGCACTAATTTGGCCTCTAATCCTTTTCTTCCTTTATGCTAACCTCCCCCTCGAGCTAACCACTCATTTAGCTTGCATAAAGCCCTAATTAAGCCCTAATTTCGTGGCCTTAGGTACACACACATTGCAGAAAAATTTCTGCAATCACCCTTTACTATCTTATAGGGTTCTTGTCAACCTTTGTCAAGGTTTTGATATTTTCTTTGCATTTCCTCTTCCATGGAGCTAACCCACTTCCTAATACTCTATTAGCATCAAAATTGAACCAAAATCAATCCCTTTTCTTGGCTTAAGTGGTTTAGCCCTCCCCTATTTTCCTGCAGAAAATTTTCTGCAAACCTAAAACTAGTTTTCTTGTGTTTTTCAACTTGTTTTTCCAAAATTTCTTGCTATTTTTCTTCCTTTTCCTCAACCCGGGTGAGTTCCGTCTCTTCTTGTCCTGTTTTCAAGCTTATTTCCAGCATAAAAATCTAATATAAATGCATGAAAACCTCAAAATATTCAAACAAACATAATTTTTATGCATTTCTCTCAAATTTTCAACAAGTTGGGGGTTTGTTCTCTCTCTACAATTTCAGCTCCCCCTCCCTTGAATTTCAGCAATTTAATCTTCTCAAGAATCTTGTTTTCTCCAAGCAAATGAGATGGAATAGAGGCATAACATAAAAATCTACGACAAAAATTGCATAAAAAAATATTTTCTAGAATTTTTGAAATTTTGTTACCTTGATTTCTTGATTTTCTTCTCCCTTTCGTCTTCTCTTCTGTCACGCCTCGATCTCGGGCCCGTGACCAGCACTAGGGCCCACCGACCCTAGTCAGCCTCAAACCCAGCTCACAGGATTTAAACCAGCATATCATATGAATAATATCAAGTACACAATACAAACTAAATCCCCAAATACAAACTAGAATCCTGTCTGAAAGATACAAAGGAGCAATCTAGAGTACAAACAATAACATAATGAAATATGTCCATACGTCAATTGAAATCTGGAGCTTAAGTCAAATCTCCACTAACTGGAATACGAACAACCAACCTGATCTGGAATAATAATAAAAGGGTGAGTCGCGAAACTCAGTGAGTACAGATGATACCTAGTCTATGCATGTTGGGATATGTATCACACCACAAGTTCCAAAAACATTTATTTAAAAACCGTTTATAACACATACGTATAAATACAGTGAGCAGTTCCAATATCAAAACATACATATGTGGGAGTGTAAATATCACACCACAAGATTGCCTCAATCATAGGCATCACAATCATAACCATAATCAATACATATCAGATGGTCATCACCCGATCGGGTTCACATCGCCCTCCATCTGGGCACCAAACCTCAATACCAAACATAACTCCTACATACAATTCAAACAAATACATACATATACAGTTCAAAATCTCAAACCAGTATCGCATACCAATATAGCTCACTAACCGTATACCAAATCACATAACACATATCCCATATGTATACACATCAAAATACCGTTTAGAAAATATAAATCAGTCATGCCAAAGCTACAGTAGAAAAATGCATGCATAGAAAGGGTATCATCACTCACAATATAGAAACTAAGCCAATAGAAAAGTTTCGAGTCACCTCCACCCGACTCACCGATCAGGGTATACCTCCTCAACCGTATCTGTAGTCAAAATCACACAAAATCATCACCAATACCAAAATCAACACGAGAAACGGGCTCCATAGCCTGAACTAGCTCAAATCCCATCCTGATACCCTTGGCACGCATCCCAAGGCATCAAAACCCATCACAGGACCCACACGACTCACTAATACCATCGATTCCCACTCAACAACCCATAACAATAGTGAACCAACCTTTAAAACCTCAAACCCTAATGAACCAACCTCCAAAAACCCTTGTACTAGCCTCAACTGGCCTAAAACTACCTTAACCTGAACTGATTTGGCCACGAAACCCTTAAAATCAGATTCAGAAGGCCCAAAAACCTTAGGAACCACTATGAACCAGTTAAGAATGGGCCAAAATAAGGCTAAACTGGCCAATTTATCCTTAAATCACCTTGAATCAGGTCGGTTCAATGAGAAACACTAAATTTCTGGTCGAACCGGACCTCCCTGAACCCCCGAACCAACTTAATTCAATAGGTCTTTTTTTCCTAATTCCAAAACTAGTTCAACTTCCCAATTCTAAGGTCATTTGACCACTAAACCAGCCGGTCAAACCCACTGGCCAGTTCCGTCAACTATTTCCTTCTTTTTTTTTTTAAATTACTTAGCCAGCTTGGCTTGACCGACTCGACTCAAGCTGCCACCCTGGGCCGCCAGCTTGGCCCAACGACTTGGGCCTAGCCTAACCCAAATCCCTTTTTTTTTAGAACAATAATGTCCTTTTTTTATTTGGGCCAGCTAACGGCTCCAGCCCGTGAGCCGCCCTTGGCCCGTTGGCCAATCCAGGCCTAGTGGCCTAGACTGCCCGACATGGGGACCCGGATCCACCCGGGTCCCATCTTCTTCACCCAGACAGGACAACCCAGACCTGATTCACAAATCCGGGTCTACAACATGACCCGAATCAAGACTCTTCAAGAAATTTCAACAAAACACAATAGTAACCTCAAACCACTGATGCAAAACAACTCTACCAACTCAGGTGATCTACCAGAATCCCTTTAATTGGAACATAAGCTGCTTAAAAGCCTTAGAAAGCTCGGAAAAGCTGGTCGGCCACTCGTGAGTTCCATCGGCCAAGAACTGAGAAACTTTTCACTCTCCCTCACTAGATTTCTAAATTGATTGAGGGGAAATACTCCTTAAAGCCAAACGTACCAAAATAAGTCCTCAATTGCTGCAAAAGCAGCTTAAATACGGCTAACTTCGTGTGAAAACTTCCGGCCTACAAATTAGACTAATTTTTCTATTTTCTTAAGATCCAGTCCTCCAGCTTTGGTTTTCTTCAATCTAGTCCCTGATATTTTCAATTGAGTCCCAAGCTTTCCAGATTCCCCAATCAAGGCCCAAACTTTTAATATTTCCAATTTAAGCCCCCAAAATTCTAATTTTTCACAAATAAGTCCCTAATTAATTTAATTTATTAAATTCTTATTATTTATTTAAATGTGGGTTATTACATCTTCTTCCTTTGCTCTTTCTCTCTCTATCTTGCACGAAAATGGGTGTTTCTAGAGGCTTTCAGAGGTTTATAGATCCATTTGGTCGAGCTAAATTTTTCCTATTTACAAAAAGGTCCCTCAACTTTCACTTATTTACATTTTGATCCCAAATTATCTAAAATTTTCCAATTAGCCCAAAAATTTTTAGGGAATCCCTATTATGACTCTATTAATGTAATCTTCCAATAAAATCAAACATCGTTATATACATGTATTTTTAAAATTTTATTTTTTAATTCATTAAATATTCCATAATTCCTTAACTACCTTCAATTTCTTTCTTTCTTTCTTTCTTATTGCTTTTCTTTTTTTCTTTTTTTTTTTGGTTTCAAAATTATTTTCTAATCTTTCTAGTCCTCTCGTTAGGCCCTTTTAATACCCTAATTTCCTTCTCTAAAATTTGGCATAAAATTGCAAAGTAGTCCCCTGAAATTTTAATTAATTATGTTTTGACCCCTTAATCCCAGAAAACTTAGGAAATCTCAATTAAAATAATGTAATCCTCGCAATTTTAAGACCTAAACTAGGCTGAGCTACCATATAATTTTCATGTTTTTATTCCTCCAAATTTTTGAAGTTTTTACTTACTTATTTATATATTTATCTCTAATCAAATAGCTTACATTAGGTTTTTCATTTCAAATGACTTCTTTCTCTTCTAATTTCTTTTTGTTTCATTGAAATTACATATTTCCATGGTTTATATGATTCTTTCAAGCTTTTCTAAGGTTACTAACAAGAAACTAATATTTATTTATTTAGTTTTTTTCCCAAAAAGATGCATATACGAAACTTAATGCATGAAATGCATCGAAAGGAAGAACTAATGCAATTCATGCTTTAAATATTGAAGTTATGCATTCCAAACTTGGTTTGGAATGTCACAACCATAGTATTTGCATCATCTACGTCAACACCCTTAGTATAGAGAGGTTGCGCTTGGGTTTTGATCAGGGTTGAGCGTAGATGGGTAGTTTTATTTGTGTTAGACAATTTAACACAAGTTTTGTATATGTTTTGAGGGTAGAGTTTGTGCATTTATATTTTGATGCTTAGAATCACAGTATTATGTTTGAGTGCATGTTCATGAGATATTCCTATGTCTAGGCTGTTGTGGCAAATATCTTGATGGAATTAGTTTCACTTCAGGCCTTAGTTTTGAACAAATAGGCCTTGAGAGACATTTTCATAATTTGGTGATCTTTGGTTGGATCGGTGTAGATAATGACTAAACTTGCAAAAATAGTACTTGAGAATGAAAATGAGTCTTGAAATTGGATTCTCATTTAAAACTACAAAGTTATAGTGTTAGGGGCTATTTTAGTCATTTGAGCGGCACCAATTGAAGAGACAGTAACATCAATTTCTAATCTAAACAATTTTATTAGTTGTCCTCGAACCCCAGTAAACATAGATTTTACCAACTTATGTGGTCCTTGTAGTCACACATGTTGTCCCAAAAGGCAACCCAAGAGGGGGGGTGAATTGGGTTTTTATCGCAGAAGCTAAGTGTGTGAAAAAATTAAAAATAATAAAAATATTGAATCAAATAAACTAATACAATTCACCCAATAATAAACATAAAATAATTTTAAGTAAAGTAAAGAGAGTAGGGATAAGAGATGCAAACTCTTTTATAGTAGTTCGACTTATTACCCAAGTCTACGTCTACTCTCTCGAACTTCAACTAGCCGAGGTTCCACTAAGTCTCTTGCACTTGACGGAGGCAAAAAATCCCGAAATACAAACAAAGTCCCTTGCACTTGGCGGAGGCAAGAAATCCCGATTACAAAGCCTTTGATTCGGTGAGCTTCAAACACCAATACAAATGGAAATGAAGATGAAGTAGAAATGTAGCAATTCCTCTTAAGTAGAATTAGCTACCACTCATGTACAAAATGATCTCACTTCAAAGAGGCACTCTCAAGAATAAAACAATTTCCTCTATGCACTCTTTGATCTAGTAATAAACAATATAGGACAAAGAATTAGATAAAGATTAAAGAGGCTTTGAGAGCTTGTTGTTGTATATATCTCCCTTCAATCTGTGCTCCTTTTATAGGCAAAAACACCAAGGAGACGTTGGCCTTGGTGAAAGACAAAATCATTTCTCAACAGTAACTGCACATTAGATCATTTCAAAAATTCAAATAAAATGGCTCTGAATGTTCAAAACTTCTTAAAAAATTCTTGGATACTCTTGAGTGAGTCTGTTTTCAAATGCAAAAAGAACAATGGAATTATAGTGTGCCGTTTGAGAGAAATGATCAAAAGTTCATCAATATGTCAGGCTATAAAATTGCTTTTGTCAAAAGTTGTTGGCCAAGTTCAAAATTGTCTAGAAATTTTAATTTGTATTCAAAAATAACAAATTATATATTGTTGAAAGGATTATAACGTCTACTTTCATTCAAAATGGGATTCGTACAAATTTGACTTTTATATTTTGAGATATGATAAAAATACTGTACTATACTCATTTTGTCTACTGACAGTGCAACTCAGCAGAAAGGCCCACTTTGGAAAATTATATCTGACAATCTATAAGTGTAAAATGTGCTATAATATATGCATTTAAAGCTCAGCATGTCTACTTTATAAATAAAATTAATTCAAAATTTTATTTATATTATAAGTTATATTTTACTAATTAAAACAAATATTGTGTAGATTTCAAAAATGACTTTTTCAGAAAATAATATATGAGATTGATATAATAAACTGCTTTAATACAAAATAATATATATGATGAATTATATATCAAAATAAAGATATTTGAGTGTAGTTTCATATAAAATTGACTTTATAATTTTATGACTTTTCTATAGTATGATATAATTAATTTACTACACACATGTCTAATTTGACAACTTCACAATCTAATACATGTAATGTATGTAGTTAAACAATAAACTTAATATTATAAATTGTCCATATTATTCATTATATAAATATATATATAATAATTTTAATTTGTTTTGTCATTATCAAAATAAATATGAAACCTTGAGACTAACAATCCCCATTTTTGGTGATGACAAAACAAATATGCAATGCAAGAAATTCATTAAGCACATATCATGTAATTTCTCCCCTTTTTGACATCATCAAAAAGATAAACTATATAAGCTCCCTCTCAATATATGCATGAAAATATTTAGAGATTTTTCTCTTTCAAAAATGAATTGATGCAAATAATATTAGTTTATATACTTGAGTCTATAAGACCAAGTTCTCTTTTAATAAACCAAAATCTTTCTTCATTAAGGAGTTTTGTAAAAATATCCACTAGTTGATATTGGGTATTCACAAATTCTAGTATTATGTCACCTTTTTTGAACATGATCTCTCAATAAGTGATGTCTAATATCAATGTGTTTTGTTCTTGAGTGTTGAATAGGAATTCTTAGAAATATTGATAGCACTAGTATTATCACACTTAATAGAAATGTGTTCATATTTAAATCCAAAATCTAGTAAGGTGTGTTTCATCCATAAAATTTGTGCACAACAATTTCCCGCCTATACATATTCCGCTTCGGCTGTAGATAATGCAATTGAATTTTGTTTCTTACTAGCCCAAGAAAATAAAGATTTTCCAAGAAAATGACAAGTTCCACTAGTACTTTTTCTATCCTCCAAAATCCGCATCCGAATAACTAGTAAGTTCAAAGGAGGTTCCTCTATGATAAAATAATCCTATATTATAGTTTATTTAAGATATTTAAGAATTCTTTTGATGGCATGCAAATGAGATTTTTTTGGATTTGCTTGAAATCTAGCACACAAACAAATACTAAACATGATATCGGGACAGCTAGTAGTTAAGTACAATAAACTACCAATCATACCTCTATATAGCTTGATGTCTATAGGTTTTCCATTAAGATCTTCATCAAGTTTGACTGAGGTACTCATAGGAGTTCTCATGATCTTAGAATTATCCATCCCAAATTTTTTTAGTAGCTCTTTAGTGTACTTAGCTTGATTTATCACAATCCTTTCTTTGAGTTGTTTTATTTGAAAACCAAGAAAGAAATTTAACTCACCCATCATACTCATTTCAAATTCATTTTGCATAGAAGAGGCAAATTTTTCACATAAAGATTCATTGGTAACTCCAAAGATAATATCATCTACATAAATTTGAACAATAAGTAAATCATCATTTTTTTTTCTTATAAAAAGAGTATTATCCACTTTTCCCATTGAAAATCTATTTTCTTATAAAATTTTGAAAACCTTTCATACCATGATCTAGGGGCTTGTTTCAAACCATATAAAGTTTTAAAAGTTTGTAAACATGATCTATATTTTTCTCATTTTCAAAACCCGGTGGTTGTTCAACATAAACCTCTTCAACAATAAAACCATTTAGAAAGGCACTTTTAACATCCATTTGAAATAGTTTGAAGTTCATATGAGATGCAAATACAAATAATATTCTAATAGTTTCAAGTCTAGCTACGGGAGCAAAAGTCTTTCCATAATCTATTCCTTCTTCTTGATTGAAACCTTGAACTACAAGTCTTGCCTTATTTCTAATTATATTACCGGATTCATCAAGTTTATTTCTAAACACCCATTTGGTTCCAATAACCTGTGATCACTAGGTCTAGGCACTAATTCCCAAACTTTATTTCTTTTAAATTGATTTAATTCTTCTTGCATAGTTAAACCTAATTTTCATCATTAATAGCATCATTAATAGTTTTGGGCTCAATTTGAGAAATAAAAGACAAATGTTCACAAATATTTTTCAATTGATTTCTAGTCTTTCTACAATCACTAGGATCTCCAATATTTTATTCCTTTAGGGTGACTAGAATTATACTTCCAAGCTTTTGGTAAATCACTATGTGGAGTTTCATTAAAGTTTTCTATACTAAGGGGATTTTCAATTTCTTTTTCTTATCATTAATATTTAAATTAACTAAATCATCATCAACATCATGATATATAACTTTTTACAAAAATGGATCAATTTCATCAAATGTAACATGCATAGATTCTTCAACTACATTAGTTCTTTTATTAAAAACTCTATAAACTTTACTAGTAATAGAATAACCTAAAAATATACCTTCATCCGATTTTGCATCAAATTTACCAGGATTATCTTTAGTATTTAAAATAAAACATTTACATCCAAATACTTTAAAATAACCAATCTTAGGTTTTCTATCAAACCAAAGTTCAAAAAGAGTTTTCTTAAGAATTGGTCTAATAAGAATTCGATTTAAAATATAACAAGCCGTATTAACCGCTTCGGCTCAAAAATATTTAGGTAACTTGTATCCATTTAGCATAGTTCTAGCCATTTCTTGTAAAGTTCTATTTTTCCTTTCAACAACTTCATTTTATTATAGGGTTCTAGGTGTAGAAAAATTATGCTCAAATCCATAATTATTACAAAGATTTTCAAATTCATTATTTTCAAATTCCCCACCATGATTACTCCTAATTTTTGAAATCATATAACCTTTCTCATTTTAAACTCTTTTACAGAATTTTAAAAATTGAGAACATGCTTCATTTTTGTGAGTCAAGAATAATACCCAAGTAAATCTTGAAAAATCATCAACAATAACAAAAGCATATAGTTTTCCACCAAGACTAGCAATTTGAGAAGGTCCAAATAAATCTAAATGTAAGAGTTGTAAAGGTCTAGATGTAGAAACTATATTTATAGATTTAAAAGAAGTTTTTCTTTGTTTTCCCAATTGACAAGGAGTACAAATTTTATCTTTATCAAATTTGAATTTAGGTAGGTCAATGAGTAGTTATTTTCTTGAAAGTTTAAAAATTATATCCATACTACAATGACCTAACCTTCTACGCCATAACCAAGAATCATCATGTAATGCACTCAAACATTTCGCATTTTGTTCAACCAAATTATCAAATTAATAGTATATACATTTTCATCTCTTAAGGCAACAAATACTAAGATATTATTCTTATTAAAAACCTTGCATGCGTTATCTTGAAAAATAATTTTATAACCTTTATCACATAATTGACTAATACTAAGCAAATTATGTTTTAAGCCATCAACAAACAAAACATTATCAATAATGAGGGAATTAGGGTTACCAATTTCTCCAATGCCAATAATCTTGCCTTTTGCATTGTCTCCAAAAGTCACATACCCTCCATCCATTTTTGAAATAGAATTAAACTTTGTGTAACTCCCGTCATATGTCTTGAGCATCCACTATCCAAAAACCATTTATTCTTCCTTGTGGTACTCTTCATACAAATCTCCTACAAAAATAAATTAGGTTTGATTTTTGGTACCCAAACTTTCCTGGGCCCAACAATGTTAGCATATGTTCTCTTAGAAATCTAAATATATGCAATGTTACATTTTCCTTTCCATTTATAATCATTTGGAACTAAAATATTTTTAGGTCCAACTAACAATTTTCTTTTTAATGAACAATCACATGCATAATGTCCCTTTTCACCACAATAATAACATGTAATAAATGGACTACCTTGATGAGAACTTTTTACAAAATAATTTTTATAAAACTTTTGTCCTTAACAAGCCTTGTAACCTAATTTGGTTTTATTAAAACCATATCTTTGAGTAGCAAGTAATTTATCTAAATTTTCCTTTCCTTGAGTAAATTTAGATAAAGCATTTGTAAACTCTTCAACTCTTTTTCTCAATATATCATTTGTTTCATTCTTAGATATAGAAGTAAGTTGAGTTTTCAAATTATCATTTTCATTTTTCAAACTAGCATTTTCATTAGAAATATTTGAAAACTTCTTTTTCAAATCTTTATATTTCTTTCCAAGATTTGCTAATTCATTTTGTAATTCATCACATGCATACAATAACTCATCATAAGATAAATTAGAAGTACTAGAAGTAGAAGAAGATGAGTTTACCTCATTATCACTTTCTCTAGTAGCCATAAGACATAAGTTAGCAATGTTACTTCCACTTGATTCTTCCACCGAATCACTTTCATCATTTATATCCCTACTTGCACCTTCATGTGCTAATTCAAGTGTTTTCCAAATATTTTGTGCCGTTTACATGTAGAGACTTTATTAAACTCATTTCTATCTAGAGCACAAAATAATGTATTCATGGCTTTTGCATTAGTTGTAAAATATTTCGTATCATTTTCATCTCAATCATTTTTATCTTTAGCAATGACTATATTATTTTTAACTACCATGAGAGTGCTATATCCTTCTTCAACTATATTCCAAATATCATAATCGATTTGTTGAATATAAATAGTCATTCTAACTTTCCAATAATCATAATTACTACCATTAAAGAAAGGTGGTTTAGCAATTGATTGACCTTCTATAACCCCATGTGTACCAATAGTTGTCATAATGTATGATCTTACCCTAAAGACTTTTTAAGGCCAATATGTAGAGCCTTGCTCTGATACCAATTGTTGTCCCAAAAGGCAATCCAAGAGGGGGGTGAATTGGGTTTTTATCGCAGAAGCTAAGTGTGTGAAAAAATTAAAAATAATAAAAATATTGAATCAAATAAACTAATACAATTCACCCAATAATAAACATAAAACAATTTAATTAAAGTAAAGAAAGTAGAGATAAGACATGCAAGCTCTTTTATAGTAGTTCAACTTATTACCCAAGTCTACGTCTACTCTCTCGAGCTTCAACTAGCCGAGGTTCTACTAAGTCTCTTGCACTCGGCGAAGGCAAGAAATCCCGAATACAAACAAAGTCCCTTGCACTTGGCGGTGGCAAGAAATCCCGATTATAAAGCCTTTGATTTGGTGAGTTTCAAACACCAATACAAATGGAAATGAAAATAAAGTAGAAATGTAGCAATTCCTCTTAAGTAGGATTAGCTACCACTCATGTACAAAATGATCTCACTTCAAAGAGGCACTCTCAAGAATAAAACAATTTCCTCTATGCTCTCTTTGATCTAGTAATAAACAATATAGCACAAAGAATTAGATAGAGATTGAAGAGGCTTTGAGAGCTTGTTGTTGTATATATCTCCCTTCAATCTATGCTCCTTTTATAGGCAAAAACACCAAGGAGACGTTGACCTTTGTGGAAGACAAAATCATTTCTCAATAGTAACTGCACATTAGATCATTTCAAAAATTCAAATAAAATGGCTCCGAATGTTCAAAAATTCTTAAAAAATTCTTGGATACTCCTGAGTGAGTCTAGCTGTAAAATTGCTTTTGTCAAAAGTTGTTGGCCAAGTTCAAAATTGTCTAGAAATTCGAATTTATATTCAAAGATAACAAATTATATATTGTTGAAAAGATTATAACGTCTACTTTCATTCAAAATTGGATTCGTACAAATTTGACTTTTATATTTTAAGATATCATAAAAATACTGTACTATACTCATTTTGTCTGCTGACAGTACAACTCAGTAGAAAGGCCCACTTTGAAAAATTATATCTGACAATCCATAAGTTTAAAACGTGCTATAATATATGCATTTAAAGCTCAGCATGTCTACTTTATATATAAAATTAATTCAAAATTTTATTTATATTATAAGTTATATTTTACTAATTAAAACAAATATCGTGCAAATTTCAAAAATGACTTTTTCAGAAAATAATATATGAGATTGATATAATAAACTGCTTTAATACAAAATAATATATTTGATGAATTATATATCAAACTAAAGATATTTGAGTGTAGTTTCATATAAAATTGACTTTATAATTTTTTGACTTTTCTATGATAAGATATAATTAATTTACTACACACATGTTTAATTTGACAGTTTCACAATCTAATACATGTAATGTATGTAGTTAAACAATAAACTTAATATTATAAATTGTCCATATTATTCATTATATAAATATATGTATAATAATTTTAATTTATTTTATCATTAATAAAATAAATATGAAACCTTGAGGCTAACAACACAATCATTGTGGTCCTAGATATTCACTACAACCTCCACTTAAGGATAAATTAATAATTTCTGGTAAATTAAATAGTAATATATGATTACTCAGTTAAAGAAAAAGGAGTGATGCATAAAAAAAATTGTCAAATGCTAAATGTATGTTGCTAAAGATAAATTATAACACCATGTAACATGTGCCAACCTATTCTACTTTATGTACATCTCATCCAAGTGTACTGAAGATCAAAATAATATTGTTTATCTACTTAATGGATGTAGAACAGTAAAGTGCCATTACAAGAAATTACCTGAGTTTTGACTGAAAATTACTAGCAGATGTAAAAATCAATTAATTTTTAACAATTTTGGCATCGGATAGTCTATCAGAAAACTTTTCCAATGGATAAGTTATCGGAAAAGAAGGAAATCCATCGAAAAAAATGTTTTCGACGGATTTTCTAATAGAGCACAAAAATTTTTTTTATAACAAAGCACAAAAATAAAAATTTAGCACCAAACAAATTTTGATAACAAATATCCATCGGAAACTTATTTTAAAATTATTTTGAAACTTTCCAATGGAAGAAGTCTATCAGAAAAGTTAAAATTTTAAATATTTAAAATTATATTTTTGACAAAAATTTCAAAGAAAAAATATATGACAGAAAAGCTAAAATTTTTAAACATTTAAAATTAATATTTTTATAAAAAATTTCTGACAAAAAATGCGTGTTGGAAAACTAAAAATTTTAAATATTTAAATTTAAATTTTTGATGAAAATTTTCGTCCAAAAATCCATCAGAAAAATTAAAATTTTTTGAATATTTAAAATCAATATTTTTGATGAAAAATGTTGGTGAGAAAAGTTGAAATATTTTAAATATTTAAAGTAATATTTATGACAAAAATATGTATGTATGTATCTATGTATGTATTATATATATATATATATATATATAGACACACACAAGCACACATGCATACATGAATATATACATGTATAGTATGTATGTATTATATATATATACACACACACACAAACACACACACAGAGGCACACATACATACGTGAATATATACATATATATATATGTGTCCGTGTGTGTGTTTAATACATATATATATATATATATATATAGACAGAGAGAGAGACCAACATACATATATGATAATAAAAATTAAGTAAATATTTTATTATATTAGTATTACTTAATTTTAATTTTAATATTTTATTATAATATTCAATATTTTAAAACTGGTAAGGTCACTGGATCACGGTTCAACTAGTTTGACTATCGGTCAAACTGGTTGATAATAAAAATGTTTAAAAAATAAATTAAAAATCCAACAAATTAGGTATAGCCAAGCAACATTTTTTTGTTTAAATTTTGTACAATACTCAAAGCTATAGATGACAAGGCAATATTAATATATTTTGTATTTGTTTATTTTCAACATAAAAATTATATATATATAATTTTAATAAAAAATATTAAGAAATAATCATTTTTGATAATCTAATTTTTACTATTTTTATATTCTTTTTAATTTTTATTGTTAGATTTAATTCTTTTTAATTTTTTGTTTTTAGTATTTAAATTAGATGAAACATATAGTAAAAAAATTAGAAAATTTTTTAGGATAATTACTAAAAAGGTAAATTAAAAAAAAATATTTACTCTTAAGGCCAGATTTCAAAAATATTTTCAAAAAATGCCAGATGTAAAAATTTACCCGGTTAAGGTAATTTGTATACTCAAAATGCCCTTCAATGTTAAAGTGCCTCTGCAGCCGTGACTGTAAAATAATAAATATATAACTGTAAAATAACAGATAGGGAACTGTAAAAAAACAGATCAGTGACTGTAAAATAACAGATAGCCGGAGACACCTTCCAACTAGTAATATTCCGAATCAAAACTAACAGATATGGAATAGAGGAAGCCGAAAAAAGGCAACTGTAGGAGAAGCAGAAGCAGAAGTAGTGGCTGAAGAGAGAGGACCTGTAAGTTTCGTTATGTAATTACCAGGAGGAAGAAACTCGGTTATCCGATGGGGATGGATTGTCATAAACCACTGTGATGAATAAACCGAGGACGTGTATCACAGGAGCATGGGTGAATGAAAAAGGGGAAGACCAGAGTGAATTGTGCCAGTTGGGAAGGCCGACGGTTAAGATAACAGATGTTTGTAACTCCGCGGACACCATCTGTAAACAAAACCAACAGGTTGTCTGTAATCTAAAAAAGGGACGACAACCAATAAATGAAATAGAAGAGAGGGCTCCAATTCTGGGTATTTATAGATGACACTGTAATTTATCAGATTAGACTGGGAAAACAACAGTTTTGAGACTATAAAATGAAGAAAATTGTATGCAAAGTTAAAAATTGTGTTCTACAAGGCCACATCCTGCAATTGAAGACATTTATAGAAGCAAGTAACAAGAGAGACGGCGATTGCAAAAGGACTTATGGCATGTGAAATGTGACAGATTCGAGTCTATCAAACAACAGATCGTATTCTGTGATCCAACGAATCAAGCCGGTAACTTTACAGATGGAGTATGGAATTCTACAGCTCGAAGACTGTAAAATTGCAGCTGCAGCTAGTAATCCTAGAAATTTATTGACTCATTGTATCAAAGACCACGAAGGGAGGGTATCCCTTCCCCAAATGACATGTGGATGAAGGTGAGATAGAATTTTTTTGGAAACAATAAAAGGTTGGTAGAAGGGTCTGTAACAATACAGATGAAACTTGTAACTTTGCAGATAAGTTTGTAATTCGACAGCTTGAGAACAGCAAAATTGCAGTTGCAGACTATAATCTTAGAAACTTATTGACTCATTCGTGTCAAAGACCATGAAGAGAGGGTATTCCTTCTACAAATGACATGTGGATGAAGGTGAGATGGAATTTTTTGAAAACAATAAGAGGTTGGCAGATGGGCCTATAACAACACAGATGTGACTTGTAACTTTGCAGATAGAATCTAGAATTCTGCAGCTCGAGGACTGTAAACTTGCAGCTGTTGCTTGTAATCCTAGAAACTTATTAACTCATTGGTATCATGGACCATGAAGGGAAGGAATCCCTTACACAAATGACATGTGGATGAACGTGAGATGTAATTTTTTTGAAACAATAAGAGGTTGGTGGACAGGTCTGTAACAATACAGATGAAACCTTTAACTTTGCAGACGTAGTCTAGAATTCTGCAGCTCAAATTCTATAAAATTGCGGTTGCAGCTTGTAATCCGAGAAACTTGTTGACTCATTGGTATCAAAGACTATGAAAGGAGGGTATCCCTTCTACAAATGACATGTGGATGAAGGTGAGATGGAATTTCTTCCAAACCAGCAAAGGTTGGCAAACGGGTCTGTAACAATTCTAATGTGACCTGTATCTTCGCAGATTGAGTCTGGAATTCTGCAGATCGGGGACTGTAAAATTGCAACCACAGCTAGTAATCCTAGAAACTTATTAACCCATTGGTGTCAAAACCATGAAGGGAGGGTATCCCATCCACAAATGATATGTGGATGAAAGTGAGATAGAATTTCTTCCAAATACGCAAAGGTTGGCGGACGGGTCTATAACAATATAGATGTGACTTGTAGCTTTGCAGATCGAGTCTGGAATTCTGCAGCTCAAAGGATGTAAAATTGCAGCTGCAGCCTGTAATCCTAGAACTTATTGACTCATTGGTATCAAAGACCATGAAGGGAGGGTATCCCTTCCACAAATGACCTGTGAATGAAGGCGAGATGAATTTCTTTCAAACCATCAAAGTTAGCAGATGGGTCTGTAAAAATACAAATGGGACCTATAACTCTGCAGATAGAGTCTGGAATTGTATAGCTCATAGACTGTAATTTTGCAGCTGCAGCCTGTAATACTAGAAACCTGTTGACTAATTGGTATAAAAAAAAATGAAGTGAGGGCATCCCTTCCACAAATGACATGTGGATGAAGGTGAGATGGAAATTCTTCCAAACCAGCAAACGTTGGCAGACGGGTCTGTAACAAATCTGATGTGACCTGTATCTTTGCATATCGAGTCTAGAATTCTACAGTTTGGGGACTGTAAAATTGCAACTACAGCCAGCAATCCTAGAAACTTATTGACTCATTGGTATCAAAGACAATGAAGGAAGGGTATCCCTTCTACAAATGACATGTGGATGAAGGTGAGATGGAATTTTTTGTAAACAATAAAGGGTTGGTAGATGGGTTTGTAATAATACAGATTTGACCTGTAAGTTTGCATATAGAGTCTAAAATTTTGTAGCTCGAGGACTGTAAAATTGCAGCCGCAGCCGCAGCCTGTAATCCTAGACATTTGTTAACTCATTGGTATCAAAGACAATGAAGGAATGGTATCCTTTCCACAAATGACATGTTGATGAAGGTGAGATGAAATTTTTTGAAAACCATCAAAGTTGGCAGAAAGGTCTGTAACAATACAGATGTTACATGTAACTCTGCAGATGCAGTCAAGAATTCTGCAGCTCGAGGACTGTAAAATTACAGCTGCATCTTGTAATCCTATTAACTTATTGACTCATTGGTATCAAAGACGATGAAGGGAGGGTATCCCTTCCACAAATGACATGTAGATGAAGGTGAGATGTAATTTCTTCCAAACCAGCAAAGGTTGGCAGATGGATTTGTAACAATTATAATGTGGCCTGTATCTTTGCAGATCGAGTCTGGAATTCTACAGCTCGGGGACTGTAAAATTGCAATTATAGCCTGTAATACTGGAAACTTGTTGACTCATTGGTATCAAATGCAATGAAGGGAGGGTATCCCTTCCACAAATGAATGTGGATGAAGGTGACATGGAATTTCTTCCAAACCATCAAAGTTGGCAGACGGGTCTGTAACAATACGAATGTGACCTATAACTCTGTAGATAGAGTCCGGAATTCTGCAGCTCAAAGTCTGTAATATTGCATCTCCAGCCTGTAATCCTAGAAACTTATTGACTCATTGGCATCAAAACAATGAAGGGAGGGTATCCTTTCCACAAATGACATGTAGATGAATGTGAGACAGAATTTATTCCAAACCATCAAAGTTAGCAAAAGGGTCTGGAACAATACAGATATGACCTGTAACTCTGCAGATGGAGTCCGAAAATCTACAGCTCACAGACTGTAAAATGGCAGCTGTAACTTATAATCCTAGTAACTTATTGACTCATTGTCGTCAAAACCATGAAAGGAGGGTATCCCTTCTACAAATGACATGTGGATGAAGGTGAGATGGAATTTCTTCCAAACTATCAAAGTTGGCGGACGGGTCCATAACAATACAGATTTGACCTGTAGCTCTACAGATGGAGTCTGGAACTCTACAGCTCAAAGACTGTAAAATTGCAGTTGCAGCCTGTAATCCGAGAAACTTATTGACACATTGGCATCAAAAACATGAAATGGAGGTTATCCCTTCCACAAATGACATGTGGATGAAGGAGAGATGGAATTTCTTCCAAACACGCAAAGGTTGGCGTTCGTGTCTATAACAATACAAAATTACAGCTGCGACCTGTAATCCTAGAAACATATTGACTCATTGGTATCAAAGACCATGAGGAGAATAATAATAATGATTTTGAGGGGGTCATTTTGGAATTTATAGAAAATTAAGGAATGATAGTTTAACCATAGGTGCATTCTGCATGCTGGGTGTAGAAAGCTAACTCCTGCCACGTGGCATTAGGAGGCTGAGAATGGTAGTTTGCTTAGTGTACTTCGGGGTCATTCAAATTAAAATTTTTCTTCGGTCTAAACCAAAATTAAAAATTTTCACTTTTATTACGAATTGTTTATTTGTAAAAATAGTTTTAAATTTTTTGAATTTTTCCATGTATAGTAATTGGCCTACACTACAAATAGAATATTTATTTATCTTGAAATTGAGATGAATGTTGGATTTCAACTGCAAAGAAATTCCAATAAAAATTTTATGTTCGTATTTTAATTTATTGAGATTAATTAAAAAATTAAAATACTTTATTAATTATTCAAATGACATGTGGATGAAGGTGAGATAAATTTCTTCCAAACCATCAAAGTTTGCAGAGGGGTCTGTAACAATACAGATGGGACCTATAACTCTACAGATTGAGTCTGTAATTCTACAGCTCAAAGATTGTAAAATTGCAGCTACAACTTGTAATACTAGAAACTTGTTGACTCATTGGTATCAAAGAAAATGAATGGAGGGTATCTCTTCCACGAAAGACATGTGGATGAAGGTGAGATGGAAATTCTTCCAAACCAGCAAAGGTTGGCAGATGGGTCTGTAACAATTCTGATGTGACCTGTATCTTTGTAGATCAAGTCTGGAATTCTACAGCTCGGGGACTGTAAAATTGCAGCTGCAGCCTATAATCCTAGAAATTTATTGAGTCATTGGGTTCAAAACCATGAAGGGAGGGTGTCCCTTCCACAAATGACATGTGGATGAAGGTGAGATGGAATTTCTTCCAAACCATCAAAGTTAGCAGACGGGTCTGTAACAATACAGATGTGACCTGTAACTCTGCAGATGGAGTCTGGAATTCTGCATTTCAAAGACTGTAAAATTGCAGCTGCAGTCTATAATCGTATAAACTTATTGACTCATTGGCGTCGAAACTATGAAGGGAGGGTATCCCTTCCACAAATGACATGTGGATAAAGGTGAGATGGAATTTCTTCCAAAACATCAAAACTGGCAAAGGGGTCTGTAACAATACAGATGTGACCTGTAATTCTGTAGATAGAGTCTGGAATTCCGCAGTTCGAGGACTGTAAAATTACGGCTGTAGCCTGTAATCCTAGATACTTATTGACTCATTGGCGTCAAAACTATGAAGGGAGGGTATCCCTTGCACAAATGACATGTGGATGAAGGTGAGATGGAATTTTTTCCAAACCATCAAAGTTGGCAGACGAGTCTGTAACAATACAGATATGACTTGTAACTCTACAGATAGAGTCTAAAATTCTACATCTCAAAGACTGCAAAATTGCAGCTGTAGCCTGTAATCTTATAAACTTATTGTCTCATTGGTGTGAAAACCATGAAGATGGGGTATCTCTTCCACAAATGACTTGTGGATGAAGGTGGGATAGTATTTTTTGGAAACAATAAGAGGTTGGCAGATGGTTTTGACGCCAATGAGTCAATAAGTTTCTAGAATTACAGGCTGCAGTTGAAATATTACAGTCTTTGAGGTGCAAAATTCCAGACTTAATCTACAGAGTTATAGGTCCCATCTGTATTGTTACAGACTCGTTTGCCAGCTTTGATGGTTTGAAAGAAATTCCATCTCACCTTTATCCACATGTCATTTGTGGAAGGGATACCCTCCCTTCATGATTTTGATGCCAGTGAGTCAATAAGTTTCTAGGATTACAGGCTACTGCGGGAATTTTACAGTCTTTGAGCTGTAGAATTCTAGACTCCATTTGCAGAGTTACAGGTCGCATCTGTATTGTTACAGACCCGTCTGCCAACTTTGATGGTTTTGAAGAAATTCCATCTCACCATCATCCACATGTCATTTGTGGAAGAGATACCCTCCCTTCATGGTTTTGACGCCAATGAGTCAATAAGTTTCTAGGATTACAGGCTGCAACTGCAATTTTATAGTCTTTGAAATGCAAAATTCCAGACTCCATTCGCAGAGTTACAGGTCACATCTGTATTGTTGCAGACCGTCCGCCAACTTTGATGGTTTGGAAGAAATTCCATCTCACCTTCATCCACATGTCATTTGTGGAAAGGAAACCCTCCCTTTATGGTTTTGATGCCAATGAGTCCATAAGTTTCTAGGATTACAAACTACAGCTGCAATTTTGTAGTCTGTGAGCTACAGAATTCCAGACTCTATCTGTAGAGTTACAGCTCATATCTGTATTGTTACAGACTCGTATGCCAACTTTGATGGTTTGGAAGAAAAATTCCGTCTTACCTTCATCTACATGTAATTTGTGAAAGGGATACCCTCCTTTCATTTTCTTTGATACCAATGAGTCAACAAGTTTCTAGTATTACAGGCTACAGCTGCAGTTTTATAGTTTATGAGCTGTAGAATTCCAGACTCTATTTGCAGAGTTACAAGTCCCATCTGTATTTTTACAGACCCGTCTGCCAACTTTGATGGTTTGGAAGAAATTCATCTCACCTTCATCCACATGTCATTTGTGGAAGGGATACCTTTCCTTCATGGTCTTTGATACCAATGAGTCAATAAGTTTCTAGGATTACAGGCTGCAGCTGCAATTTTATATCCTTTGAGCTGTAGAATTCCAGACTTGATCTGCAAAGCTACAGGTCACATCTGTATTTTTACAGACCCGTCCGCCAATCTTTGCGTGTTTGGAAGAAATTTCATCTCACCTTCATCCACATGTTATTTGTGGAAGGGATACCCTCCCTTCATGGTTTTGACGCCAATGAGTCAATAAGTTTCTAGGATTACTGGCTACGGCTGCAATTTTACAGTCCTCGATCTGCAGAATTCCAAACTTGATCTGCAAAGATACAGGTCACATCAGAATTGTTACAGACCCGCCTACCAACCTTTGCTGGTTTGGAATAAATTCCATCCTATCATCATCCACATGTCATTTGTGGAAGGGCTATGCTCCCTTCATGGTCTTTGATAGCAACGAGTCAAAAAGTTTCTCGGTTTACAGGTTGCAGCTGCAATTTTACAGAATTCGAGCTGCAGAATTCTAGACTACGTCTGCAAAGTTACAGGTTTCATCTATATTGTTACAGACCCGTCCCGCAACCTCTTATTGTTTCCAAAAAATTCCATCTCACGTTCATACACATGTCATTTGTGCAAGGGATTTCTTCCCTTTATGGTCCATGATACCAATGAGTCAATAAGTTTCTACGATTATAAGTAGTAGCTGCAATTTTACAGTGCTCGAGCTGCAAAATTCTAGACTCTATCTACAAAGTTACAGGTCACATCTGTATTGTTACAGGCCAATCTGCCAACCTTTTATTGTTTCCAAAAAATTCCATCTCACATTCATCCATATGTCATTTGTGGAAGGGATACCCTCTCTTTATGGTCTTTGATACCAATGAGTCAATAAGTTTCTAGAATTACAGTCTACAGCTGCAATTTTACTGTCCTCGAGCTACAGAATTACAGACTTATCTGCAAAATTACAATTTCATCTGTATTGTTACAGACCCTTCTGCCAACCTCTTATTATTTCCAAAAAAATTCCATCTCACTTTCATCCACATGTCATTTGGGGAAGGGATACCCTCCCTTCGTGGTCTTTGATACCAATGAGTCAATAAATTTCTAGGATTACTGGCTGCAGCTGCAATTTTATAGTCTTCGAGCTGCAGAATTCCAGACTCCATCTGTAAAGTTACAGGCTTGATTCGTTGGATTGCAGAATATGATCTGTTATTTGACAGACCTGAATCTGTCATGTTTCACATGCCATCAGTCCTTTTGCAATCGCCGTCTCTCTTGTTACCTACTTTTGTAATTGTCTTTAATTGCAGGATGTGGCCTTGTAGAACACAATTTTTAAATTTGCATACCATCTTCTTCATTTTAAAGTCTCAAAGTTGTTGTTTTTCAAGTCTAATCTGATGAATTACAGTATCATTTGTAAATACCCAGAATTGCAGCCCTTTCTTCTATTTCATTTATTGGTTGTCATCCCATTTTTTAGATTACAGACAACCTGTCAGTTTTGTTTACAGATGGTGTCCGCGGAGTTACAAACATCTGTTATCTAAACTGTCGGCCTTCCCAATCGGCACAATTCACTCTAGTCTTCCCCTTTTTCATTTGCCCTTGCTCCTGTGATACGCGTCCCCGATTTATTCATCATTGTGGTTTATGACAATCCATCCCCATCGGATAACCGAGTTTCTTCTTCCTGGTAATTACATAACGAAACTTACAGGTCCTTTCTCTTCAACCACTACTTCTGCTTCTACTTCTCCTACAGCTGCCTTTTCTCCAGCTTCATCTGTTCCATATCCATTAGTTTTGATTCAGAATATTACTGGTTGGAAGGTGTCTCTGGCTATCTGTTATTTTACAGTCACTGATCTGTATTTTTACAATTCCCTATCTATTATTTTACAGTTATATATCTATTATTTTACAGTCATGGCTGCAGAGGCGCTTTAACATTGAAGGGCATTTTGGGTATACAAATTACCGTAACTGGATAAATTTTTATATCTGGCCTTTTTTGGAAATATTTTTGAAATCTGGCCTTAAGAGTAAATATTTTTTTTAATTTACCTTTTTAGTAATTATCCCAAAATTTTTTTCTAAAATTTTCATACACTTGTATATAATCTTTTAACATAATTAAATAAAAAGTTAAAATTTTAAAATTAGAAATGTGTTGTGGTTTCAAATTTGAAGCAGCTTGATAGGCGGCAATTTCTAGGCCAGGAGGAAAGAGTGTGGGGGGTTTGAAAATGTTGAACCAAGGGGGGAAAGAGAGAGAGAGAGAGAGAGAGGTAGCAAGGGGCGCTTTGCTTTCTGATGGAATATTTTCTATTAGAAAATTGATGGAAAAGGTCTATTGGTTTTTAAAAAAGCCTTTAGAAAGTCACTTTTGGCGAGACTCGAAATTTGAGCCTCTATTCTGATGGCTTTCCATCAGAAAGCCATAAAAAAAGGGCTTTAAAAGCCCATGTCGCTCTCTCTCCCCTGTCTCTCTCTCACTTCTTCTCTCTTTCTTCTCTCTCTTCCTTCCATTCGCCGTTCATGTCCGCTATCCGCCATCTATCGTATGTCTCTATCGTCCACTATTCGTGTGCTCCAACGTCGCCATCCTTGTGCTCTACCATCCTTCCCTGTTACTAGATACACGTTATAGATTAGTAGCTTCGCTCTATTAAAATTGTTCCAACCTTGCTGCTTGCTGTCTTTTAATTCTTGCATTGCATTATCATTTTACATGCTATTAATATTTTCTTTTATATTTCCATGTAGAATGAGTGTCAGTGTAGTCTTGAGAAGGTTCAATCTTTTTAGGCATCAGTTAGAGGTTCAAATACTCTAGATGGTGGTGCGACATATTCTGAAACAGAGATTTGGGCCCATGTTGATGCTAGGGCAATGAAGGGTCACACATATTTTGAGACGTATATGTACTGTTTATTTGGAGCATAATAAAAAATTTCAAAAAAGAATTCTAGAATATAAGTGAAAGAATACAAAAAATTTAAAACTAAAATATATAATACAAAAATATGAAAATTGAAAAATATAAATATTAAATATTAAATAAAAATAATTATGAAAAATTACTAGCAAAGAAATTTGTTAGAAATTATGGCCAGAACCATAGGAAATGCAGTTGGAATCTATCAGAAATTGCTAGAAAAGCCATCGAAAATTTTGTCAAAAATACTATCGGAAAAGTCATCAGAAACCCTGGCAATTTTTTTTTTTTTTACCAACGGATTTTGTCTGTCAAAAATTTTTTAACGAAAAACCTTTTTTGTTGAAAATTGTTTCGAACAATGATGGTACTATGTTCGTCAAAAATTCCATGAAAAATGTACATTTCCAACACAAGTGATGTCTTTTCTGATGGAAACTGCCCATCCACTACTAGAAAAAGTGCAATTAATGACTGAAAATTAGTGACCACAGGAATGAGCCACTAATTAGTGACCGATTAGTGACCTAGTATTGACTGACTCAAGCTTACTTTCTTGGAAAAAATAATAAACTGATTCGCGACCAATTTTCTGATCGCAGTAACTATGCTTAGAAATCGATCAGAAAACTAGTGACCACTGTAGTTTTAGTTACAAATGAGTCACTAATCAGTGACTGCATATGAGTCGGTTACAAAATGAGTCACTAATTAGTGACCCTCTCTTGGTAGGTCACAAAGAAGGTCACAAATTTGGGCGTGGGCTTTTAGTCAGTCACTGGATAGTGACCCCCATTATGGCAGTTACAAATGGGTCACTAATTACTGACCTCGACTATGACGGTTACAAAATAGGGTCACTAATTAGTGACCATCCTTTAGGTGATTACTATTAGGGTCACTACTTAAAGCAAATGACCCTTTTACTGCGGTTACTAATTTATGACTTTTTTTTGTTGGTTATAAATCAATAGGTAATAAATTATTTTTTGTAATTAAATATTTAGCTCACCAAGAGGGAAAAATTTAGTTACGAGCACATATCTATTCAATTAAAAGCATACCTCCATCTATTGAATTAAGTGCTCGACCAATTGAGTTATAAGCAGAGTTCCATTATGTTACCAACACAGACACATTGATTACAAGCAAATCTTTGTTTCGTTATAAGTAAGAAACTAAAGAGTTGTAAGAGCTACGTCTAGTTACAAGCAGAGTTTCAATTAGTTACAAGCATAGCCCCATTTAGTTATAAGCAAAATATAGGGACTGTTCAACAATTTAGTGAAAGTGAAAATCTAAATGACCATTTCTGTTACAACCAGAAATATGATAGTTACAAGCAGAGACCTGTTCAATTACAAGCACAGCCATGAAAAGTTACATGAATAATCCACGAGTTGTTCAGCAATTTTAGTGTAAGAGAAATTCTAAATGACTGTTTCAGTTACAAACAGAGATTTGTTCAATTATACGCAAAGACTTGTTCAGTTACAAATATAGCTCAATTTATTTACAAGCAAAATCCATGCATAGTTAAGCAATTTTAGCAAAAGTGAAAATTCGATTAAATGTTTCTGTTACAACTAGAGATCTGTATAGTTACAAGCAAAGACCCGTTCAGTTACAAGCATAGCACCGTTAAGTTATAAGACAAATACAAGGTTTGTTCAACAATTTTAGCATTAAATAAAAATCTGAATAACAGCTTTGGTTACAAGTAAAGATCCGTTAAGTTACAAGCTAAGACACGCACAGTTATAAGTATAGCTCAGTTCAGTTACATGCAAAATACACGGATAGCTAAAAAATTTTAGTAGAAGTGAATCTAATTGAATCTTTTGGTTACACGTAGAGATTTGTATAGTTACAAGCAGATACTTGTTCAATTATAGGCATAGCCCTAAAAAGTTAGAAGAAAAATAAAGAATTTGTTCCGCAATTTTAGGGTAAGTGAAAATCTAAATGACAGTTTCAGTTACAAGAAGAGATCCTTTAATTTACAAGTAGAGACCAGTTCAGTTACAAGCATAGACCAATTCATTTATAAACAAAATACAAAGATTGTTCAACAAATTTAGTAAAAGTGAAAATCTAAATGATTGTTTTGGTTACAACCAGAGATCCGTATAATTACAAGTAGCGACCCATTTAATTACAAGCAGCGGCTTGTTTAATTACAAGTAGAAATCCATTCAGTTATAGGCATAGCCCTGTAAAGTTACAAGAAGAATATTTGATTTGTTCAGCAATTTAAGTGTAAGTGATAATTGAATAATAGTTTCAGTTACAAGCAGAGATCCGTTAATTTACAAGCAGAGACCAGTTCAGTTACAAGCATAGACTAATTCAGTTACAAGAAAAATTCAGGGATTGTTCACCAATTTTAGTAGAAGTGTAAATCTTAATGATTGTTTTGGTTACAACCCAATATCCATATAGCTACAAGCATAGCCCTATTTAATTACAAATAAAGACATGTTCAGTTACAAGCATAGCCCTGTTCTGTTATAAGCAAAATACATGGACAGTTAAGTAGTTATGGTGAAAGTGAATATATGAATGACTGTATCAATTACAAGCAAAGATCCGTATAGTTATAATTAGAGACCCGTTTAGTTACAAGTACATACCCGTTCAGTTACAAGCATAGCCCCGTCAAGTTACAAGAAAAATCCATGGTTTGTTTAGTACTTTAGCTTAAGTGAAAATTTGAATGACTGTTTCAGTTACATGTAGGGGTCCATTAAGTTGCAAGAAGAGACGTTTATTTACAAGCAAAATACACGTATTGTTCAACAATTTTAGCGAAGTGAAAATTTGAATGACTGTCTTGGTTACAACCAGGGATTCATATAGTTACAAGCATACTTGTTTAATTACAAGTAGAGACTTATTCAGTTATAGGCATAGCCCCATAAAGTTACAAGAAACATACTTGTTTGTTTAGCAATTTTAGCATAAGTGAAAAGTGAATAATAGTTTTAGTTACAAGTAGAGACCAGTTCAATTATAAGCAAAATGTAGGGATTGTTCATCAATTTTAGCGGAAGTGAAAATCTTAATAACTGTTTTGGTTACAACTAGACATTTGTATAGTTACAAACATAGACCTGTTTAATTACAAGTAGAGACATTTTTCGTTACAAGCATAGCCTTGTTCTATTACAAGCAAAATACATGGACATATAAGCAGTTATAGCGAAAGTGAATATCTAAATGACTATTTCAGTTACAAGCAAAGATCCATATAGTTACAATTAGAGACTTGTTCAGTTACAAGTAGATACTTGTTTAGTTACAAGCATAGCCTTGTGAAGTTACAAGAAAAATCAACGGTTTGTTCAGTACTTTATCTTAATTGAAAATCTAAATGACTGTTTCGATTCCATGTCAGGATCCATTAAGTTACAAGCAGAGACCAGTTCAGTTATAAGCACTGTCTCATTTAGTTACAAGAAAAATACACATATTGTTTAACAATTTTAGCGAAGTGAAAATCTGAATGACTGTTTTGGTTACAACTAGAAATTCATATAGTTACAAGCATATCCCCTTCAGTTACAAGTACAGTCCCATTCAGTTATAAGCATATATGACAACAGTCGACAGTCATCAATTGGCTAGGTAACAGGCTGAATTTTGCTGAGTTACAAGGATAGATCTATTCAGTTGTAGGCATATCTCCGTTTAGTTCGAAGCATAATTCTTTCAATGTATTCAATTATAAGTTTGAAAAAAATGTATTAAATTTAGATCTATACAATAACCAATAAAGAATATCTATACAATTGTTTCCTTAGATCTATATACAATGTATAGGGTTAAGCAATTATTACCAATTGTTTTCGTGCATCTATGTCCTATGAATAATTACTTAAAAAAATTGTAAGGCGTTAAAAGTTTTCATTTTGCATGTCTAGAAATTGTTGCAGTCCTTTATTTTTCCATGATGGGCAATGGAAGCTCAACTCAACTTAATTTGGCCCAGACCCCAGCATCCTTGAGTACTTTCTTCCGGTATTCATTTCTGGAGTGTGTCACCTAATCATATACATATTGTTTTCTGAACTCTTGTACCATACCCTATAAAAACATATCAGATTAAAATTGAAAATACTATTTTGTACACATGATCACAGCAGTGTTATTGTGATGAGTCACTTACAGGAGAACACTTAGGCATGGGTGTATTATTCCAAGTCTACATGTATCTTAGTACATACACCCCTCAATCACAACTTCATCTAGATATTAAACATGAATAATATGGTGAGATATTATATGTTCCAATGAATTTAATTCTATACTCACCCGTTTGATTGTAGAGGGAGATCGACATATTCTAGCTTGACTTGGTCATACTCTAGGGATCTGTGGCCAAATTCTTACAAGAGCTCGTGAAATTTTGTCTCTTAAGCAAAACAACATACATATCATTCAGATGGTGGAGAAGATAGCATAGTGAAATATATGAATATGTTGCCAATGCCTTGATACCGTGAACTGGTTGAGTTGATGCTTTGGGCTTACTTTGTTTACCTTCATGGAATTTAACGCATACAGTGTTCTACTTGTAGGAGACAACACATAACAACTCCAATGCTCCTTGTAGAGGCAAGGAGCAAAAACCTAGAATAATTATAAAATTTTAGTAACTGTACAAAGATATGAAAGTAACTAAACAGTAATATGCTTGTAAGTAAACGTACATTATTACAACCATAATTAAAGTTACTCAATTGCGACTGAAGATGTCATATCCTACTAAAATTTGATCAAATACACTCTTTATGAAAGTGGTGTCTTTGAAGGTCCCCTTGAAATGTACAATTACATTCTCCTATATGGGAAAAAAATTGTTATCCACTCATCAGATTTTATTGAAACTACTGACTACAAGTAAAGTATAAAAATTCTCACTATAAAGAGGGGTTAAGAAAATGTCAAGCCACACATCATTTTCTTCTAATTGTTCATGATTCCACAATGTTATAGCAAACATGACAACCTAATTTGGGCAGCGCAACATTAAACAATGCAATTGAAAATTAAATAATGCTATCAAAAATAAGTAATAAATGCCATATTAGATACCCACTGTCTATTGTAGAGACTGTACAGGTCTAATTATGATAAGTGGACTCCAATCATACTAACAAGCACCCTATCATATAAATAGAATGTATATGAATCATATTGTCATAGAAATATACAAATTAGCTTGAACTAACAAATTGATTTTGAGGTACCTGTCTTCATCAGATAATGATTTGTGGGAGCAATATGAAAATAGGGCATTGAAGGCAGAATTTTTTCCTTTGTAAACAAGGCCACTAATGGTTTTTTCTTAGCATATGTTCTTGTTTGGCTAGGAGGAACATCCTCGTCTACTTTAGCAGTAGGGTCTTCCTCAAGTTGTTCTTTTTCTTGAGGTGCCCTTTCGATTTTGTCTGGCTCCTCAACTTCTTCCTAAGATGATGGGGCGCAGCAGCAAGTGCCCCCTAGGTTTGATTGCATTCCTCCTGAGCTTGTTCCTACTGTGCTTGTTTGGTGGACATTGAGGGTGCTACAGCCGTAGCTAACAGTGCAATGTCAACAAATTTCAATTTCTTGTAAACCATTGACATTACATCTTTATATATATTTCTTGTGAGTTGAAACAAAGTTAAAGATAAATCTATAAAAAAAATAATCACTAGTGATATGATAGTTAATATTTAGTGTTTACCTAATGTTGCAGCCTACTAACAGTAATGTCCGGATTCATGCCATCACTTTCTTAGGGGACAACACCCTGGAATGTATGTAATATATGTTAAATGAATCGACCTTTACATAAGTAAGTTGAAAATGACACGCTTGTAACTTCACATACATATGCTTGTAACTTTACATATATAATGCTTGAAAGTAATCATATGAGTACTTGTAACTTAACAGATAGTTTAAAATACTTCTTTGCCTCTCCTCTCAATTTGAACGTGCCTTTGAATTTGTTTGTTTTACCATTGCTTCGTCAAAGACGTCTCATTACTGACTTCAATTAATGGGTTGGGGAATTTGTAGAAGTAAAAAAGCTAGTAAAGATTAAATAATAAAACTATCAATTGTAAATTTCAAGTAACAATATGCAAGTCTAAAATGTGACAACAAAACACAACTTACCATTAAGAAGAATGTACAACCACTGAGTGATTTCTTGAATCTCCTATCCGCCTAAAACTCCTAGATCTCAACCACCAGCCAATTCAAAATTAGTTGACCCATTTATACTATAATGGATTGCTGTTGTCGACTATAGTATCTAGGAGTCTAGTACTAGGGGTATTCTTGGAGGTTGGGTAGAGGAGCACGATTAGGGTGTACAAGATGAATAATCTTCTAAACAATGTATTCATACTGCCTAACCTAATATTTGCATCCAAAGTGGTTAGGCTTAAACCCTTAAGTGCCTGCACCTTTGCAGACACTTTCTTGCCCTTCTTGTCACTTGGAGCTACAGACGTGCCAGACAAAAGTATGCCAAGTACTATGCCAACATCTGTAGCTGTGACCTTAGCCTTGTGGCCTTGGACAACTACTGCTCTTTCATAACAATCAAAATTATTGACCAGTTTCACACAGCTGTCCAACTAACTTTTGAAATTTTGCTGGAGAATACCTTGACAGGACAGCAACTAATTTCCAAGATAATGCCAAAAAGTAAGAATTCAATGCTTGTAATTTGGCAATTTTTGTATGTAATTTGACATGTTTATAGTAGTAAGATTGTAGATGTTTGTTTGAAAATTTACCATTAACATATTTGTTATTATAGTTTAACATACTTACGCTTGTAACTTAGCACTTACATCATGAGGCTTTGCATCACTCTCAGTATGATATTTATCTTTGAAGGCTATCCACCTTCTCATGGTAGCTTCAACATACCTCTCATTCTCAAAAGAGGACAACTTATTCTATGCATTTAGTACAGCTTGATGACCCTATGCAAATCTTGAGCCATACGTACATGCATTTTGAGCCATGAAGTCTTGCCTGCAATCAATAATACTATGCTAGTTGTATATTTTGTACAACATTTTGAATTTTAAGATGGAAATATTACCTGAAAAGACGT
The DNA here is from genome assembly GCA_911865555.2 of Thlaspi arvense. Taxonomy (NCBI): domain Eukaryota; kingdom Viridiplantae; phylum Streptophyta; class Magnoliopsida; order Brassicales; family Brassicaceae; genus Thlaspi; species Thlaspi arvense. The sequence goes on from CAJVSB020000164.1 coordinate 68,466, forward strand.
AAGTCATTAACATGTCTATCTAAATCCTTTATTGAGACATCATTTATGCTATTCGTAGAAGCAGCATTAGGCCTCTGGTCCATTTTCTGTGCAACTCTTTTACATGCCATTCTGTATAAGCAACAATGGTAGAATAATAGCGAACCATGTTACGGATGGTTGACACATAGCACATGCTTGTAAACTTACACAAAAAGGATAGATTTGCTAAGATTGCTCACAACCCACAGAACAAAAACATATAATATTGGCCAAATATTATATAAACTATTCACTTTGTTATCAATTTCATTAATGCTTAACCAATGGAAAGAAAAATATATAGGAAACAGCAAGTAACATGGTTAGTGCAAAAAATATAAACGACGGGAAACAAAATTAGGGCACAAAACAGAGACAAGGGGAGGAAGAGAAAGCTTACAAGCTTCCTTGGTAGTTGCTCTTCTAGGTTGATGAGGTGTGGTGGGTTGTGGGTGCTCGTTTCGGCGGTGCTCGGACGATGGTAGGAGAAGGGGTTAGCAGTGCTAGTGGCATCGCCTGGTTTTCTTCATTGCTTCGGGTACTTGGAGTGGCTATCATATCATTTAGTTACAGTAGCATTTATGGGCTACAAAGAGAGAGTCTGCAAAGGGAAGATAAGGCAGTGTGTAATCATTAGTATGGTAGAACTTTTTAAAAGTTTATGGAAGTACAAGCATAGGCTTCGTCTAGTTACAAATACATATCCTTGCTAAGTTACAAGTATAGACCCATGATGGTTACAAGCATAAATCAGTTCCATTGCAAGCATACACTAATATAGTTACAAGCACATATCAGTTAAATTATAAGCATGATCTCCGCACGTTATGTAGTGGTCAAGCGTTTGGTTACAGGTAGAGTTCCGTTAAGTTACAAGCATCATCTCTGCTTATTGAACCAAGTGCAACCCTATCCATTTTTACAAACTAATTAAAAAATATATATATGAAATTCAATTGTTACCTTATTCCAAAACTAACAATACTTAATGGTTTGGAACTTTTAGAAACCAGACCAAACCATAGTATATGATTTTGGTTTCGAACCACAGTTGGTGATTTACTACATAGAATGGATTACATTCATTAAACAAATTCATTACTATTTCAATACATTATCCAACAAATATATTTATGAAGTACATTCAGTCACACTAATAAAAATATATAGAGTATATAATATAAGGTTTTGTTCATTTGTACAGTTTGTCTGAATGTCAAATATCACACAAAACTGTACACAATTCCATTCCTTCATAAATTGAACCAACCAAACCAAACTGTAGTCTCAACACTGTTAAAATGGTTTGGTTCAGTTTATTGAATACCCATTTAAGATACGTGAAAAATTATAACCCACTATACATATATACATACATGTGTGTGTATAAATATATATATACACACATGCATGGATATATATATATAGTATCTAATATATAATTTTTTTCCAGTTTGTACAGTTTGTCTAAACGTCAAATATCAAACGAAACTATACACAATTCCATTCCTTCCTAAATTGAACCAACCAAACCAAACCACAGTCTTATCATTGTTAAAATGATTTGGTTCAGTTTGTTGACCACCCATTTAAGATACGTGAAAAATTATAACCCACTATTACATACACACATACATATATGTGTGTATATGTGTATAAATAATATACATACACACATGCGTGGATACATATATATACACACACTTAGAGGGGGAGGGGAGAGAGAGAGATAGGATTGTAAATATATTTTCTATTAATGAATACATGTATCTTGTTTAATATAGAAATTTAATAGTTAGAAATCATTTTACCCAATTTCCTAAATTTTTTTTGTTTACCAAAACTTAAGTGATAGGGCACTCCTCACCCAAAATTTGGATGTCACAAGGCGGTTAGTTTAAAATATTCCCAAAATTCACTTCTTTCCCCTTGCAAGTTTGTCTCATATGCATTGACTTATATTACAATAACACATAAATAGAGAGAGAGAGAGAGAGAGAGAGCACGAGAGAGAGAGAGACAACTACATATGTCGAGTGCCTTGCTTCCTCCAAGGTGCGACTATGGACCACTTTTCTACATTCCTCTTTGTAACTGCATTCCTACTTGTGGCATTATTTCTATTATTTGTAAGTGTTTCTATCCTTAGTGTCTGCATAATTTCATCAAACCCATTTTTGCTCCTTTACTATTACCTTGCTTTAAGAGTTTATATGATTTTCTACACGAGGTTATATTAGGTGGATTGATATATAGAATCTGTGCTCTACTTTCTTAGTTTCTCCAATTTGCTTCCTATCCAATTTGTATGGCTACTCGCCATACAAATATTATAACTCACTTATGTTTATAGGAATGGAATTTTATATAACATCAAAATACGATAATATTTTTACCTATTCTTCTCCCAAAATAAGCCTTTCGGAAAATATGTCTACCAATCAGGAATGGATGTACTGGCGCTTGGATGGAAATGGGTTTCTAAGAGACGAGTTTGCTAGGGGGGTAGTACAATTTTTAGATTGTGCATATTCACATTCAGAGATTGTGGATAATGGTTGTATAAAATGCCCACGTCTAAAGTGTCACAATTAGAAATTCAATGACCATGAAACTGTACACTATCATCATATACATTATGAATTTGAGAAAGGGTACACTACCTGGGACATTCATGGGGAACATTTTCGGTGAGGTTCAGTTGGTGAAACTTCTACATCTAAGAATGATAACAATTTTGGGATGAGAGATATGATCTTAGATGCTGCATGACCAAATTTTGATTAGCCATTTCCTAGGGATGAGCATCTAATGAATAGGGAATAACCACACAACCCAAAAGTTAAGAAGTTCTGTCAATTATTAAAAGATGTTGAGGAATCTTTGTGGGAAGGTTACATGAAACAGATAAGATTGTCCACAGTATCGTAGATGTTGAATATTAAGTCCGATTTTAACCTACCTGAATCATGTATGGATTGCATCATAACATTGATGAGAAGTACGATGCCAGAAGATGAAGTGTTCCTAAATAACTTGTATAATTTAAAGAACATGGTGGCCAAATTTGGGTGGGGTTATCAGAAGATTGATGCTTGTCAGAGAAATTGCATTTATATTGCAAAAAAGACATGCACAAGACAAAATACACGATATGCGGTCATGAAAGATACAAGCCATGAAATGTAGGCTCTAGAATAGATGTGTCGTACAAGATTTTGTGCTACTTACCTCTATTCCAAGGCTTCAAAGGCTTTATATGTCAAAGAATACATTCAAGGAGATGACTTGCATTTCAATAATCCTTGTGAAGATAGTAGCATTGCACACCCCATGCATACTGACGTATAAAAGTATTTTGATCATTCTCATCCTCAATTTGCATTTAAGCCACGCAGTATTCACCTAGGAATGTGAACAGATGGATTTACTCCATTCAACAACAATGCCATTCCTTATTCTTGCTAGCAATAATGGTGATAGTATACAATATTCCTCTGAGAACGGCAATGGAAGAACCATATATTTTCTTAAATATGGTTACTCCAGGTCCAAAATCCCTTGAAAAAGGTTGGTTGTGTTTTTTGCACCCTCTAATTGATGAATTATAGCTATTATGGTGTGAAGGAGTTGAGACGTATGATGCATTCAATAAATAGAATTTTGTTATGACAGTAGCCCTTATGTGGACAATTAATGACTTCCCCGCCTACGGTATGGTATCTTGCTGGAGTACTCATGATAGATTGTCATGTCCATATTGTATGGAGCGTATAAAGACTTTATGTCTAAGCAATGGACAAAAGTACTCATGGTTTAATTGTCACCACCAATTCTTGCCTTCCAATCATGCATACGAAGCACAAAGTCAACAGTTTATCAGAGATTAACATGAAGAAGACAATCCTCCTCCACATTTATTAGGAACATAAATCAAGAGTAGAGTACCTGTAGTGCCTCCACAAAGCTACGATGAAGATGGAATGCTAAAGAGTTGCCTGGATATGGCATCACATATAATTGGGTTAAAAGAAGCATCCTTTCGGAGTTGCATTATTGGTCCACAAATCTTATCTGATATAACTTGGATGTGATGCGTATTGAGAGAAATGTCTATGAAAATGTGTTCAACACTATGCTGGATGTGAAGGGAAGGTCGAAGGACAATGGTAATGCAAGAAAAAACATAGAGTTGTACTGTGATCACCCTGAACTACACATATTTGAGAACATTAGAGGGCAACTAATGAAGCCCAAAGTTTCCAACACACTAAGTGCTGAACAAGTGAAAAAGGTGTGAACATGGATGAAAGGCTTAAAACTTCCTAATGGCTATGCTTCAAACATTGTCCAGTATGTGAATGAAAAGGAGTAGAAGTTCTATGTAATGAAAAGTCATGATGCCACATGCTCATACAAAGGATACTTCCAATTGTTTTCCATGAACCTAAACCTATATGGGAAGCCATATCGGAGCTAAGCATTTTCTTTAGAACATATGCTCAATTGTTTTGCATGTTAAACATATGTAGCTCCTAGAAAATAATATTGTAGATATAATATATAAATTAGGGAAAATCTTCCCACCTACATTCTTTAATGTAATGGAGCATCTTCCCATCCACTTGGCCTATGAAGTAAAAATTGGTGGGTCGGTACAGTATCATTGGATGTATCAATTTGAAATATATAATACTAAGTTACCATACCCAACAATGTAAAGTTTTGCATTTACACATTGGTAGATTATCACATACATAAATTAATATCGTCTTTATACATTCACAAGTTTCTACGCTATTTAAAGCAAAATGTGAAAAATCGTGCCCATGTGGAAGCTTGTATTGTGGAGGCATACATTATTGAGGAAGTGGGAACATTTTGCTATTTATACTTTGACTCCAATATACACACCAGATTAAATCAAATGCCCAGAAATAATGATGGTGGGAAATGGAGTCGTGTGGGTAGCTTTTAGTTTTTCGTCATCCGAGTAGACCTCTTGGGGCTCAAAGAAATTAGCGATATTTCCACAATAACGTAGAATATTGGGCGGCACACAAATATGTGTTTCTGATTGTAAAGAAGTTATTCCTATAACCATGTGAGTTCTTATAACATACAGTTTATGATGCCCATAGAAATAGTCCTAACTTATTGTGTTTGGTTTTTGGATTTGTCTAGCAAGTTTGATGAAGATATGTATAGGCTATACCCAAACCTTATAGAGGAGGACTTAGAGATATTACGGGATTCCAAATTTTTGCAATGGTTACAGGATTATGTACGTATAACAAAGTTACAGTTTCAGCCACTTACTGTATTATGATAGCAAAAATTATGTAAATACAATTTCGCAGGTGAGAGATCCTCATCATATGGTTGATGAAAACATTTATTGCATAAAACAAGGGCTTAGTCAATTGATGAAAACATACAATGATTATTTTGTAAATGGTAATAAATTTCATACACTTGATTATGGGTAGCATAAATTCACAATGAATAGTAATGTCTGTGTGCTGGGGAGCTCATGGAGCAAGGATGAGGTTGATTATTACGAATTGTTGGAAAAGGTGCTGGAATTAGAATATTTTAGAATGAAAAACCATGTCGTTTTATTCAAATGACATTGGTTTGATGTGTCCCCTAGCCATGTTAGAGTGAATCCGCGATTTGGACTTGTTGAAATCAATAACATTTGGAAGATCAACACTAATGATCCATTTGTGTTGGCTCAACAAGCCCAACAAGTCTACTATACAAGTTTCCCTAAAACATTAGGAAAAGATGTGACTAGCATGTAGTTTGTAAATTAAAATCAAGAAATAGAATTCAGATACCCCTTCTAGCAAGGTAGAGTGAACACAATCTTCGTATACCTGATACTCCATTTCAAGAAGAACACGTAACAGCACCATTTTCAGATTTTGCTTACTGTTGAACTTGATTATTCGGGTATCTTAGTAGATCATAGTGCATCACCAATTGAGGTACCTATGAGGAATTTTGACCCATCTAATTGCAGCCAAATACACGAGAATGAGAGGATGGAGATGAAGATAAGGATGAATCTAAACACGAGTTTGAAGATTTTGATTCAAATAGTAGTTGGGATGGGGGGTGATTAGCAATTAGTCACTTTTGTATTAAACTGTAAAATAAGATTTTCAAAATATTTAGAAATGTAATTCTACTATTGTACATGATAATTTTCCTTACATGTTTACAATATTCAGATCTTGTTTCAAGTTCAACACGCTGTATCCAAGTTTATTTTTTGTTTGTTAAACTCTTCATGTGATTTTGTTGAACTCTTTAGTATTAACTCACACGATATGTTGTATTAACTCATCCAGCTATCTACTGCTCCATTTCACTTGACAAAACCAATAAGGTAACCTCTATTCTTTGTCTTGTCAGTTATCAAAATTTTGATTTATGAAAAAAATTACACTAGCACTGCATGTTGTGTGTGCAAGATATCTTCTAGCAAAGGCTAAAGACTTGGTAGGCACGATAAAGATGGATGTGGTGTTGGTGACAAGCACACTAATGACCAGCAACCTCTGCCATTTGATCAAGCAGCTAATAACTTCGATCTTCGAGATGAGTTAGTGGCCAGTAGGCGGACGGTGGATACATCATCCAGTGCTACACTTAGGGGCCAGCCCTCTCCATCTAGCATTGTACATGGTGACTAGTCTTCTCCTTTCACCACAACGCATGGGGGTCAGACTGAATCGGTGAGTTCTAAACCTCCCTATATTGATGGTCGCCGACTCATCCAACCATTTCACAATAGGTAAACTTTGCATCTAACTTGGTCAAATTTTATTATTTAGTCATAAATTATCTACATATTATTACAACTAAACTTTATTCATTTTGCAATTGGCAGCTTTACCCCCAAGGGTGTCACTCGCCAGATAATATCCATTGTTATAAGGTATAAAGGGCCACATATAACATAGGAACAAGTCTCTTAGGATAGAAAGGACAACCTTTTAATAAATTTAATGTGATATTATACATCTAAACTATTATTTCTACTAAATAACAACTATCTCTAATTTACATATTAGTAATTTCACAAAACTATTATACATGTGGTTGCCACACCATGATGACGGTATATGGCACTCATGAAAGCAAACCCACAAGAGAAATTATAAAAACACAATTCATACAACAAAAAAAATAGCATTCCAGCAAGTTGGGAGTGATGACCCAAGGGATCTAATGAGGGTTGTGCCAAAATACATGCTGGCCACTGACTGGGAGGTAATCTGCAATGGCTAAACGAATGCACCAAACTATCAGAATAAGTGTATAAAAGCCAGAGAGACACAGATTGACTAAGAAAGATGGATCAATTGTAAAGCACACTGGCGGTTTCATTTTATTTATCGAGCACAAATGTAGAATGGTCAGTTTCTTATCATAGTCATAGTTTAATTACATTTATTTATGCAAATTATTCACTTGATTAATTAATACACTAGGAACAAGGTGGGACGAGGGTCAGCCAAGTTGAGGTCTATGACTGTACTCACCAAAGAAAACAAGGAGTTGGTGATTATGTTGACAACAAGTCGAAAAGGGTTCGAGTAAACTTCTGACGCCAAATTCACAATAGATTAAAATTCACTATCATAATTTTCACTCAATAAATGTTCTTTATGCTGCTACTATTCCTGAAAAAGTATTTAAAAATATTTGATTTTTTACTGGACATGTTATACAATGTGATTATTAACGTTGAAGGTGGCTTATTTCTACACTTTGAGTGTGGTTTATATACTTTTGTTTAGGCAAGTATGCTTCTAATAGCTTCTAATACCTATTATATACAATTGAACTAAGATCTACTTGTAACTAAATAGAAACTTACTTGTAACTGAACCAATGGATGCTTGTATGACTGGAAGTATACGTGTTTTTATCAACGAAGATATGTGCATGTAACTGAACTTAGATGTGCTTATAACTAAATGTGCCTTTCCTTGTAATCATACAAAGCTATGCTTGTAATTGAACAAATCATTGCCCGTAAGAGTTGGTCTTAGGTTTGGTTAAATAGAGGGACATATCTGCTTACAACTAAATAGAGATATGCTTGGAACTGAACTAAGATCTGCTTGTAACTAAATAGAACCTTACTTGTAACTGAAACAATGGATGCTTTTGTGACTGGAATTACACTTATTTTTATCAATGAAGATATGTGCATATAACTAAACTTTGATGTGTTTGTAATTAAACGGGCTCTCCTTGTAACCATACAAAGTTTATGCTTGTAACTAAGCAAATCATTGCCAACAAGATTTGATCTTAGGTTTGGTTTAATAGAGGGACATATTTGCTTGTAACTGAATTGAGATATGCTTGGAACTGAACTAAGATCTGCTTGTAACTAAACAGAACCTTGCTTGTAACTGAACCAATGGATGATTTTATGACTGGGTTCCACTTATTTTTATTAATGAAGATATGTGCATGTAACTGAATTTAGATGTGCTTGTAACTAAACGAGCCTCTCTTTGTAACCATTCAAAGCTATGGTTGTAATCGAATAAATCATTGCCTAAAAGACTTGATCTTAGGTTGGGTTGAATAGAGGGGCATATCTGTTTGTAATTGAACTGAGATTTGCTTAGAGTTGAACTAAGATCTGCTTGTAACTAAGCAGAATACTACTTGTAACTGAACCAATGAATGCCTGTGGCTTAGACCTGTTTACTTACAAGCATAGCTTTACTCAGTACAAGCATAGTTCCTACCGGTTACAAGCAAATCTTAGCTGAGTTACAAGCATAATTCTATTTGTCTTTCTTACCAAAATCTATTTTTTTATTTCTTCTATTTTAGTCTTATCATCATATAAATGTAATGTGGTTATTTGTCATTGATGTTTATTTACATTAATTTTATACTTATCATTGATTTATTTCTAGGAGGAGTATGAGTAGTCATATTGTAGTCAATATGGCAGCAATCATACTCTAAAAAGCTCATTTGATGCACAGAAATGTGTTGCAATTTGTGATGGGCCTTGCAATAATAGAATTTATGATTTTGGGAACATCTATAATTGCAAAGAGCTTGGTTCTATTGGTATTTCATCTGACTCCATCTCCATAGTGCCTTCTTTTGAATATGTCAGTTCAAATCAATTGTAAGAGGCAATTGCTAAAGCACTTATAGAGGAGAGACAAGTAGCAACATCAAGAGAGGCACAAGTACTTAAGAAGGCCAAGAAATCCTAAAGGCTAGAGAGAAGGCAATGAAGGCTAGGAGAGAGCTATGATAGTTGCAATGATGGAAAAGTTCAATGCAATACATGGTGGATCATCCACCCAAAATGAGAGCACTGGAGAAGGTAATAATAAGTGAAATTATAGTTTAACATTATTATGTTTTATTACTTTACATTCTTATTTCATTTTTATGTTTGAAAATAGTTATCAAATTGTATTATTAAAGATTTTGACATTTCAAACTAATTGTACTATGATGTTTAAATATTTTTCATGTATGTTACTGGTTAATTACAATTGAAATGACACATATGCATTACAGGAATTATAATGCGTTATGGAAATTGAAATGACATATATGCATTACGGCAATTATAGCATCGGTGACCCTAAATTGGGTCACAGGAGGTTAGAAAATTAGTGACCCAATTGTGATCCCGCCATAGTTAGGATAACAAACTTGATAGGGTCACTAATTAATGACCGACCA